>CABHPR010157546.1:0-26235 GCA_902168415.1 Peromyscus melanophrys | reverse complement strand
ACACACACACACACACACACACACACACACACACACACACACACACACACACACACACAGAGCACCTGCTTCCGAAAAGCCCCTTATAGCAGGCCGGCCCGAAGGCTCGGGCCCCGCCAGCCAGAGCCGGCGGATTTACCGTGGCATTACTTTTAATTAAGTCTGCGGCGCGGCGCGGGAGCGCGGGGTGCGCCCTAATCCCGGGCCCGCCTGACGTCACCTGGGAAGACGCGGCGGCGCGGGGCGGCGCGGACCCGACGACCTCACCGCGACCCGGCCCGCGCCTCCGCCCGCGCGGGGCTTTGCTGGCGGGAATTAAGGGAGGGAGAAATGTTAGTACACTTTTAATTGGAAAGCGAGTTCTTCTTTCAGAGCGGCTTGTTTACTCAGGATCGGGCATTAGAACTCGGGGGAGGCTCTAATTGAAGTGACGGCTTTGGAGATTATGGGGAACATATGGCCCTACCGCCGGGCTCTTTATCTGCATTTTCTCATAAAAAACTGCCGTCCGGGTGTGTTTCTGCAGCCTGGCCTCTTCCATTTCTAAAGCGCCTTTGAAAAGAGGAGAATGCAATGCGTGCGCAGGGCTGCACTAGCCCGCAGCCCGCAGGCCTGGAAGCTTCCCCACGCTCGCTCGGCCCGCACTGAAGCCGCCTCCAGCCAGGGTTCTGCCAGGGAAAATGAGCTGGGAAGAAAAGAAAGCCACTGGTGACTGCCTGGCAGGGGTGTAATTCAAACGGTTTTGAGCAACAGCGGGAGAGAGTTGCCATGGCAACGAGATTCCCGCTCCAGGCCAGAGAGGGGGAGCCTCCATGTGCTTGGTTGGGGCCAATCTGAATGCACACGGGAAATGGGAACACGCGTGTCTCAGGACAGAATTACATTGCTTTCTCTTTGTCATTAACCAACCAATCAATCAAACATCCAGTTGTTGGCTAGCTCTAGTATCAATCACTACCCTATTGGCTCCCCTCCCTCACTTCTGCTAATTCTTACTATACCCAAAGCTGTCGGATTAAACATAAGAAACAGTTATATGTGTATTTTTGATACTCTCTTGCCTAGGACATGCTTTTAAAACATGTTACATTTCCCAAAATGCAAATGTCACCTGGCTCCTTAGAATTTTGTTTGCTTTATCTTACAACCCCAACTACACCTGTTCACTCTAGGGGCAATACCACTGCCTTCTGTCTTAGCTGTAGACTCCCTGGCATAGTACCAAACCTCAACTGGGAAGAGCAGCTGATTGAGACACCCCCAACTCCAGCTCCCTCAGCCCCACCACCTTCTGGAGCTGGGCTTCACAGCCTTCCTTTCCTAAACATTCTGCTCGCCCAGGGATTACAGAACCCCAGATCTCAGGTTGCATGCCAGACTAATTAAATCCTTAAGGCCCATGCCACAGAAATCAAGGAACAAAGAAATATGTGAAGGGGCTACAGAATGGCTCTGCGGTTAAGAGCACATGCTCTCTTTGCAGAGGACCTGAGTTTGGTTCCTAGCACCCATGTAAGGCAGCTCACAACCACCTCTAACTCCAGTTCTGGGGTCTGACACTCCTCTGGGTCCTGTAGGCACACACACACACACACACACACACACACACACACACACACACACCTTTAAAAACTCATAAGAAGTCTTAAACAGGGGACTACTTTGAGGTGCAACGCATAATCTGAGTGCCTTGGCTGTTAAAATAGCACGTACAACAGGCCAGTCATACTGTCTGTGCCCCAAATTATTTGCTCATTAGCCAAACGTATGCTTCTATATGTTTCATACACCAAACCCAGGCCCTGCTCAACATAATACTCAGCAAACTCCCGGATGAACTAGAAGCTGGGTTGCTCTGGCCAGCTTTTCTACCCTCATAGATCTCCAAGAAGAAATACTTGGGCATCTTACCTTGAATACCACCTGGGTCCCCACCTAGTGCACACATGCTAAAATATTCAGATGTCTGGTCCTAGTCACCAAAATACCTAAACAAGCCTCTGGCCTCTCCAGTGTGCAAATTCGGTTCGGACCACTGAGAATCCAAATGGGTCTTCAATTATTTTCTTTTCCATTGGCTTTTGCCACATAAAATACCACAGTACTCAGAAGAAGCCATAAACTAGTTAGCTACCAATCCTTAGAAAACATTGGGGGTTTTCTCTAGCCACAGACACAAAGGCACAGGGAGATGTTAGGACTCTTCCACTGCCGGTGAAGTGTTCCAGTTTCTAGAGCACCTTCAGATCGCCTTGAGACCCCATGGCTGGCAATTCAAAAGGAGGTGGGTGCAGCCGGGTTGCCAGGATGAGAAAACCCGCACTTTCTTGAACTTCCTCCATGACTTTCATTTATTATAGTGGGGAGAATTGTGAGTCCCTGGGACATGCAGCCTGGAGGACGAACTGCTCTCCTGTACAGGGACTGTCACCCTGGATTCACTGGCCAGCTACAAAGTTCTGTAGGGAGGACGGGGTTGAGAGGCGGAGAGATAAAGGTACAATGGAGTTCCTGCCAAGGGAGAAACAAACACTGAGAGCGAGAGTGTTACAGGTCATCTGGTAGAAGCCTGTCAGATGTACTGATTTAACCCACTGTCGGGCCTGCTTCATTTCATGAGGGCTGTGGCTGACACTGCTGATACTTCTCTGAAAGGCTTGGGGTGGGGGTGGGGAAGAAGTTTTCCTGCTGCCATCAAATAAAACACAAGGACAGCACCAGAAGTGGGATGCATCACTGTAAAAGCAAAACAAAACAAAATCACTAACGGCTCTTCACATGCACTTTTTAATTGCTTACATTTCCGCACATCAGGTTGATCTGGCACCTTTCCCAGCTTCCTACTGCACTAGGAGATGCCCATAAAATGTCCAAGGATGGTGATGAGTGCTAAGGAAGAACGTACAGGTTAAAGCAGGACGTGAACTTGAGACTGGTTTTGAATGGGAGTGTAAACACAGCTAATACCAACTCCTTGCCATCGCTCCAACGGCGTGTGCAAGATGCTTCGCTGGGGATCTCTCAGGTAGGAAGTCTTAGTGAGTCCTGAATCGCCACCACAGCCAACCAGCTGTCAGTGACGTGTGAGAAGACAGTGTGAGGGCTGCTTTCATCTGCATGTGTGTTTCTGATGAGCAGACAGCACAGCGTTGCTGAACAAGGCAGACTCTGCAACCAGACCACCTGGGTTTGGACTGTGGCCCTTGCAGTGAGCAGCCATAGCGCTTTATTAACTTCTCTGTGCTCATCCTCCTCAATGCAGAATGAGAAGAACCACAAAACTGACTTAACCACCAGCTCTGTAGGAAGACTGGGTTCTCTAACTTCAATGAAGTACTTACAGTAGTCATTTCTGTAGAGGGAAGGTTTGGTAATTACCAACAACCCAAATCCATCATCGTTATGTGAAAACACAATGGTATGTTTTACGTGTGGCCAATTTTTACTTATAGGGGTTGAGCATGGGAAATCACTAATTATAAACACTAATACAGATTATATAAGTTCTGAAGCAACTACACTAATTTTGCATTATTAAGTGTGAACACAATTCCAAAACCAAGTTTCAGCCAGTGGAAAAGAGATAAGCGTTGTCTAAATCTGAACGTTGCCTGTAACTTTTTAAGCACCGAAGATAAACTCTACCCAACTTCTAATTACAGAGAGAGCCGAAGTCCTCTGTTTCAGTATCAAGTGTCTGGACTTGGTAATTGGTAGAATTAAGTTCTTATTCTGGCTTATCCCTGACTCAAGTATCCAGTGTTTTTACTTCTCCTTCTATGTTATGGAGACAAAACAAATACACTAAAAGAGAAAAGATTCTGCACAGAAAAGAAGCCTTAGATAGAGAACAACAAATAATCCTTCTAGTAACTATATGGCTGATTCTAGCAAGAAACTGTTGGTTTTGAAAATAACCTAAAGGGCCCAGCAATTATAACTGCTTCTTGCCTACCAGTCAGAAATGCCAGGTTACTAAACCAGGCAGCGTCTGGGAAGACCTTGTGGAGTCTCTTAATGATACTAGCACCCACAAAAACAATGCAAGAGATTGTGTGTTTATTTTCTGATAAATACTGTACAGAAATCTTCAAGACAAGACAGCTTGTCTCTTGCTCTATTTTTAGCACATGGCATATGACTTAGAATACATTTATTAGCCTGAAATTTCAAGAATTTATATTAATTCCAAAACCTGGGGATAGATCTGTAGGCAACTGCACTTTGAAGAAGTATGTCTCAAACATCAGGCAACAATCTATCTGAAATTTATAAAATTAACACCATATGCTAAGATTAGCATTAAAACATTTACATCAACATGTAAGGTAAGCAGTGAATCGTCTAAGTGTTGGAAGAGGGGTGTGTGTGTGTGTGTGTGTGTGTGTGTGTGTGTGTGTGTGTGTTCCTGATAAAAGGTAATTATTATTGTACTGAAGTACACTTAATTATTTTTTAAATATGCTGCTGTAAAGAATATAGAACACATGATTTAAATACATTTTTCACCAATATAATGTTTATTGGAATACTTGCAGTAACTACCCTTGTTTTCAATGAGTAACCCCTTTGCTTATTAAAGAGAATGACGAGACTAACTTCGTAGCAATGTCCCTTCGTGCATCTCTCAGCCCCTTTATATCACAAACTGTGCCCACTGTTCTGATGTGATGATGCTGACGTGGAGATGTCTCCTCGGCTGTACTGCTTGGAAACCAGTATCCCCTTGGCTTTTGTTTTTCTGCACCTAAGAAGCAGCATTTATTTAGTTGGGAGACTGACACAGTGTAGAAGTCTGTAGAAAGTAAGGGCTCAGTGGAAGGTTAGGAACAACTGTCAGGACACCTAGAAGGACAGCAGGCATGAGAGCCGTGGTACCAGACCTGCTGAGGGGTGGAAGGAACAACCTGGGCCGCAGCTTAGTAGCATTCGCTAACAGATAACTGCCAAGTCACATGGCCTTCCCGGAGAGGAGTCTAATCCACCTCCTAACGTGTGGAGATGCATCACACCGTCAGACCCAGAACCTCAGAGAGATACACCCCATGACAGCTGTATGCAGGAAAGGGGGTGCTTAGTAATAAGGTAACATTTGGGCATGCAAATGAGCTCAAATCACAATGACCATGAATCTCAGTTTCTTGGCCTATTATAGAAAAAGAACCAAAACTGGTAAATGTCTGCCATTCTTGCTTGGATTTTAATTAGCCCCAGAGGTCACTGAAGGACTTTCACTTGATGCTTCTGTATTGACTACCCAGGATGTGACACTAGCCAGAATGTTCTAAAACTAAAGACTGCCTCTGAGATATAAACATCTGTAGTAGAAAACTACCCATCTCCAATTCATACACCCCAGCCACCCCCAAATGATAAGCCCCCCCCCCATATCACCCTGAGATGCCTTCTGCTAGCTCTCCAGAGGCGTCTGAAATAGAGGGATAAGAAGACATTTGTGAAATGATGCATCTTTTGCAAAGTGAGTCCAGAAGCCATAAGACGCAGAAGTCCACAAGTACCTCACCAAGAGATAACAACAGAAATTGTCATTTAGTAGACACCAACCAAGTTTCATGCCTTGATCTGCAGTATCTCTTTTCATTCTAAAAGCAGCCTCCACAGGAGGCATGGTAACCCCCTCTTTACTGATTAGGAAATAGAGTCTTGACAGGGGAGGGTGACTGGCCCAAGCTTCCACGCTTTTGAGTGTGGGGCTAGGTTCACTCTTGGGCCTGTCTCACTGTAGATCCCAAAACAGCCAAGACTTCCTCCTACTCCTGCTCTTCTTTCCTGTCTTACATTGTAAAAATGAACTGACGAGAACAATTCCAAAGAACATTCCGGTATTTTCCAGAACTTGTGAGCTAACTACTGCTCATAAATCTGCGTTATCAGAGAACAAGATTAGCCCAGCATGGGTTGAAAGAAGTGCTGCAGTACTGTGGAATGATAATACCATCCCCAGTGTTGTAGATGAAAATGTAGAAAGAGCCTATGGGCCTGAGCTGGGGGCTCTCTGGGTAAAGGTAGTTGCTGTACAAGCCTGTCGATCTGAATTTGATCTCCAGAACCCACATAAAGATAGAAGAGAATGGCCTCCATCAGATTGTCCTTTGATCTTTACGCATGTGCTGTGGCATGCACACACACACACACACACACACACACACACACACCAATAATGAATAAATAACTTTTTTAATTAAACAAACAATGAAAGAGAGCCTAGCTGTGAGAGTTGATAAGTATGACTGAGAAATGGAGAGAAGGGGTTTTAGACAAGAAGAGTGGTGAGAGATATCTGTCACCTTAGACACAGCAGCATCCCTCATGCTAAGACAAACCAGAAGGAAAAAGGACTGGCCAATGCTGGGTGTGAAGAAACTACCTTACAACTCCAGTGATATGTGGTTATTAGCCTCAGAGATTAATATGAACAAGAAAGTGTAATGTGTTCAAACAATCAGTTCATATCATCACATGGTCTACCAGGCTGTGCTGTGCAGGTGGATGCAGAATACAGGGACAGGGGCTCCCCAGTGCAGGCTGGGAAGCTGCTACAGCATCCCATAAAACACAAGGAAAGCGGTCCTGGGATGGGCCTCAGGGCCCAGGCTTCCTCTGGGGAAATCCCTCTATACTAGAAGATCGGGTGCAATAGCCCCCACCACAGCCAGGGGGTGAATCCCAGGCATAATCTAAATAGTTTTTCTGTCTTCAGAAACACAGATGAACCCCAAAATAAGGCAAGCAAAAATATAGTTAGATTCCATGGCAAGAAACGCAAAAGGAAATAAAATGCAAAAAGAAAATACTGCTGAAAGGAACAAAATACATATCCAGTTCAAACTAGACCTGCCTCAGTCATCAAGAAATGACACAAGAAAGCTGTTTGGCTTTGAAATAACCTATAACTGAGTGCGATGCAGGATGGTACCCTACCCTGGATCCTTGAATAAATGAAGACTTTAGAGGGAATCTCATAAAATCAAATAAAATGTATAATTGGCGGTGTCCTAGCAGAGTGACCGTCTTCGTTTTTTGTTGTTTTGTTTTGTTTTTCAGTTATGTGTAACATTAGAGTGCAAGGGAGCTGGAAGTGTATAGGAACATCTGTCTTGCTTTCAACTATACTGTAAATGGAAATTTTTTAAATTCAAACTTAAGCTTTTAAAATTACTGCACAAGATACTCGGGTAATCTTTCATTTGAAAAGAAAACAGGAGACTAAAAGAGAAAATTGAGAAATGCAGCCTGGACTGGCTAAGGGCCATTGTTGTCCACAGTCAGGTGTCAGGAGCCAGGAGGAGGAGCCCCCGCCTCCATTCTCAGGTCAAATGACTACTAAAATTGTGAGTATACCAACAGAATATGATACCCCAGTCAAACAATAACAATAACAATGTTCTAGGCATACTGTGTGTGGGAAATCGCACCCCTTTCATGGTGGTACCTTTTAAAGGCAGCATAGTATTTCCACAGATAGATCAAAACGTCTTTTCTATGGACTACTAGAAACACTGGGAGAAACTGAGATAGGCTTCGGTGGTGTTTCCTAGACCTGTGAGAGGGTTTCTATCAACTCAAAAGGTTATCAAGTGTAGGGGGATGGTCTCTGTGTGGTTCCAAAAAGTAAAGCCAGGACCAAGGTTTGAGGTTGTATGTGGACTGAGACAGACAGATGTTGAGGCTCAACTTGAACAATGTGACAGTCTACATTTGAAGGCAAGGTCACGAGTTCTGGTGACATTGTGGAACACACCACAAAGGCTCTACATCCAGTTTCCCAGCAGGCAGCTCCTTTTAGTCACCAGTGGTAAGGATAGCTTGTGCATGCTAATGAGATAAGTGGTGGCTGGGGGATCCTAGCTAGCTACAGGACTGAGTCTGATCACTGTAGATACCAACATTAAAAAGATGGCTGGCCGGGCGGTGGTGGCGCACGCCTTTAATCCCAGCACTTGGGAGGCAGAGGCAGGCAGATCTCTGTGAGTTCGAGGCCAGCCTGGGCTACCAAGTGAGCTCCAGGAAAGGCGCAAAGCTACACAGAGAAACCCTGTCTCGAAAAATCAAAAAAAAAAAAAAAATGGCTGATCTCTTCAGTCACACCCCCATCCCCAAGCAGAGCAGAGGAGCTGAAGGTTGAGTTGCTCATGAGTGTCTAATGATAAAAGTGTGCCTGTGTAATACAGCTGTATTAAAAACCCAAAAGACGGGGTCGAGGTAACTTTCTGAGAGTGAATGTCTGGAGTTATATGGAAGCTGGTGCATTTAAGAAGGTTATAGGGGCTCTGAGTCCCATTGCATACACCTTGCCCTGCAGATATCTCTATCTGCCATTGGAATCTGTTGAAATTCTCTATGACAGATCGCCAGGTGGTGGTGGCGCACGCCTTCAATCCCAGCACTGGGGAGGCAGAGGCAGGCGGATTTCTTAGTACGAGGCCAGTCTGATCTACAAAGTGAGTTCCAGGACAGCAGGACTAAACAGAGAAATCCTGTCTTAAAAAGAGAGAGGGAGGGGGGAGGAAGGAAGGAAGGAAGGAAGGAAGGAAGGAAGGAAGGAAGGAAGGAAGGAAGGAAAGGCAGATCATAAATGAAACGTTTTCCTGAATTCTATCACAAAATTTAACAAATTAATTGAGCTGCAGGAGGCTGTCCTGGGAACTCCAATTTATAGCCAGTTAGTCAGAAACACAGATGACAATCCACAGCTTGTGACTGGCATCTGAAGTTGGGAGGCAGCTGTATGAGATCTAGACTTCAATCCGGGAAATATAATATTATCTCCAGACAGTGTCAGGATTGAACTGAGTGAGAGCTGGGGGAAAAGCTCCCACACATCTTGAGTCAGTGTTGTATTTAAAGAGGAGTGAGCAGGAAATGCACACTGATGAGTTTCCTTACATCTCCAGCTCCCTGTGGTCCAGGTGCTTAAGCAGAAGCTTAGGAACTTCTGGTGGGAATGTGAGCCACATAACCTCCAAGATGCTTGCCAATGGCAAGATCCTCTTGCTCCCTACTGAAGGGAAAGAGTTCAGGCCTGAAGACCTCACAGGATCCCTCCCCTAGAGACACTAGAGCATCTGTACCACCCAGTAAACCCAGAGAAAATGGTCTGCCTCTGGCTTTGAGTCGCATCTACCTGCTAGACAGGCTGCTTCAGGGCTATTGGCAAAGCAGGGACCAGGACAAAAAAAAACTGGGCCACATCAGAAAAGAGCATTCAGCTGTGTGTGGTGGGTCACACCAGTAATCCCAGCACTTGAGAAGCTGAGGAAGAACAGTTGCTAGCTCAAAGTTAGCCTGGGCTACACAATGAGACCCTGTCTCAAAAGATCAGAAAGTCATGGGAGAAGGCTCAGTCAGTAAAGTAATCGTCATGGAAGCATGAGGACCTGAGTTCAATCCCCAGAACCCATGTAAAGGCCAGGAGTGACCCTGAACAACTGTAATCCCAGTGATAAGGTAAGGGACTTGCTAGCAAGCCAGTCTAGCTGGACTGGCAAGCTCCGGGTTCAGTGAGAGACCCTGTCGGGTTCAGTGAGAGACCCTGTCTCAAAAAATAAGGTAGAGAGAAATTATGAAAGACGCCCAACAATCAACCAATCAATCTCTGGGCTCTAATCACACACACACACACACACACACACACACACACACACACACACACACGGGAGAAAACACTGCAAAAATCATCATGGATTCTTAGTGCCGGAAGGGACAGCAGGAAGTCTCTCTGAGCCACCCTCCTCCTCAGATACTGGCAACAGTAGCAGATCTGTTTCCTAAGCATTTGCTGAGTGAAGGATCTTGTGTCCTGTCATCTTAATAATTTTCTGTGCGTATATATGTGTATATGTGGGTGTGGGTGTGAGCACAGGTGAAGGTCAGAGGTCAATCTCAAGTGTCTCAAGTGTCATTCCTTCAGAGCCACCCATCTTGTTTTCTGAAGCATGACCTCCCAGTGGCCTGGAGCTCACTTAAGTGACTAGACTGGCTTGCCCTTCAGCCCCAGGGATCCACAAGCTTGGGCCAACACACCGCTTGTTTGCATGAGTTTGGGAATCAATCTCAGACCCTCCGGCTTGCACAACAAGTGGTTTACTGATTGAGCTGTCTCCGTAGGTCACTTTAATGTTTTATCAACGACTTTGATGAAGACACAAAAGGTAAGGGGCACAAATCAGGCAGGACATGCCCACGTGGCAGCTAGAGTTCTCTACGGTGAAAAGTTTGGGCATTACAACATTGGCAGAAAAAAAAAACAACAACAATCTAAGCTCCCAATTTGATTGTAGTTGTATGAGATGGGGCCTTTTTGATGGAATTACATGTAAGGTGACGATAAAGTCAGTAGGGTCCAAAAAAGACACACTCTGTATTAATAAGGCATATAACATGCAGTTATGAGCTTTTTCCAATTATCAGAGGGCAAAGTTTTCAGAAAGGCTAATTTTAAATGATGTACCTTAGGAGATCCCCGACAGGAGAGAGAGAGAGAGAGAGAGAGAGAGAGAGAGAGAGAGAGAGAGAGAAAGAATACAAGAGAACAGCAAGCACACTGAAGAGAATAATTAACTTTAAAATGGCACCTAAGGAAACACCGCACTGAGAAAAGAAGACTAAGGAAGATTGGCCAGTCACATCAAGGTTGTAGATTTAGTGTTGAGGGTGAAATGACTGGGCTGTGGCTTAACGTAGGGCACAGCTGTGTCCAGCAAGGCTGCAGACTGGCCTGCCTTGATGAGGAATGAGCCAATGGCTTGTCCCTGCATTGCGGACTACTGGGCAAAGTTACAGATTTTTGACACTGATTGATCAAAGTCAGGCATTACCAGCTGCTGCACACTTCACTCTTTCTCTCTTCCTCCTGTTTTTCTTGTTTTATTTTTGGTATGTGTGTGTGCAGGCATGCGTGCCTCTGTGTGTGTGTGTGTGTGTGTGTGTGTGTGTGGTGTGCGCACACACGCGCGTGCGCGCTGTGTCTGTGTATCGGTGGTATCCAAGTAACTTTGCTCATTTGCACCATGTTTTCACTTTATTACCAGCGTGTAATGTTTGAGAGTGTATAGATACATGTGCACATGGGTCAAAGTGCACATGGGTGCCCAGGGTTGATTCGAAGAATTATCCTTTATCACTCCTCTATCTTATTCACTGACCAGGGTTTTTAATCAAACCTAGAGTTCATAATATGGTTAGTAATGCTAGCCTGCTTGCTCTGGTGACCCTGTCTCTATCTTCTGAAGCTATAATTACAGGTGGGTCACTGTACCCACTCAGCATTTACATGGGTATTGAGATCCAAACTCTGTCCCTTACACTCGTGTGGCAAACACTTTAACCCAAGAGCCATCTGCTAAGTACAGTACAGGCTGGGAATAAAATAAAAACATGGTCAAAACGAGCAAAGTCACATGGACACCACCCATGGCTTCTCACAGACTCTTGGGAGTCTGAAGACAAACTACCCTGTGGAACAACTGCCCCGGAAAGCTGACCCACTGAAACGTGCTCTGTAAAACCTTTGCACCTCCTCTGTGTCTCCTACCTTTTACTTCCCCTGAAGCCATGATGGGGTGAAGGCTGGAGCATGAGGAAGAGAAAGAACAAAAATATGCTAGTTCCTCTATGACACGAATCATCGAACCTCAGGCAGATCCCAACACTTCTGTCAGGCAGATGACTGACAGCTGGTGCAATTGCCCATCTCCATGGATAATAGTGTATTTCTACAATTTTGGGAACCTAGTTAGCAAGGCTTTGAGCTGCATAAAGTGCAATTGCTCACTCTATGGGCTTGAGCTTATAAACTGCCTGAGCCAATGGGATATTAGCAGGTGTGGTGCCAGCAGATGATTGAAGTGTACTTGTGCAGTGGGGCATGCTTCTGTGCTCTTTTAGGATTGGCAGGTGACTGGCAGCCACTGCTCCTCTAACCTGAACCCCAGAGTAAATCACAGAAGATCTGAACCTGACCTAACCCTGGAGCTAAACTCAATGGAGGTCAAAAGACTCCAGCCAGAAGCAAAACCCTCCAGTTAACCCAGAGACTACTAAATGAGCCTGGCTTTTGGTTGTATGCCCTGGAAGTTAGGTACGATTTGTTATGCACCATTATCATTACAATAGCTCTCTACTAAGAGCCCTTTCTGAGCTTAAAAAGAAAGTTGTTGAAATGCAGAGGGCTGCCTTGCCACGGAGCTAGGCTGCCTCCCACCCACCCCCTGCTCACCACAGTAGCACTCACCTGAGTCTGAGGCTGCTGGGCTCACCAGGCTCAGCAGCTCCCGCTCCTTCTCATAGTCCCCTTTGCAGAGCAGCTGGCCCTCCTTCAGGACAAACTCGTCACCCTTCTGCAGCTGCCGCTCACAGACACAGCAGCAGAAGCAGCTCAGGTGGTACACGCTTTTCTGGGCGCGCATGACAAACTCATTGGGTGCAATGGCTTCGAAGCAGCCCCCACATTTGACTGCAAACAGTCTGCAAGTGAGAGACAAAGAAAAGCAGTGAGCAGAAGGCTGGGTCTGGACCTAGGTTTCCCCTCCCATCAACAGCCAGAAGACTTTCAAGCTCTGGGACAGGAATGTTTGTACTGAAGCAGACTTCAGATTTGGGATAATCTGTATCTTTCTGGTCCCCCTAGATCCATCACAACTCAGGCTGACTAATGGAAGTCCAAAAATGTAAAGATCTATTTTTTTTCCACTTCTGTACGATCTGATGGGATCATAATTGCATTTGTAAATGCTTTGGCGTAGGCACTAAGATAATCAGCTAATGATGCTTGTGAGATTCATTCATTCATTATAGCATTCATTCACTGTTTTCAAAAGAAAGAGTTGTTTCCTTTTTAAAAAATAGTAGCACAATTGCGGGGCAGAAGGAGTCTTTCCGAAACATTCTCTGTTTGTTCCTAAATTCCAGAGGATCTGATAGCTACAGGAAGGTCAGATGACATAAGAGAGAAAGAACAGCAAAGGAGGGGTGGGGGTCAGCATAAAATAGGGCTGCTCCTCTCTCCACCAAGACAGACATCAGCCGACACAAAGTATATTTAGGAAGTGGATGCCAATTTGTTCTGCTAATAAGTCCCACTTTGGCAAGAATGATGGAAACATAAACAAGTGTTTTCCTATAGACAAGCCAACTAACTACCACATTGGCCTAAGTGTGCCAATCCTATCTCTTTGCTTGTTCATATGTCAATCACTTATTCTTCTTTTCATTCACTTATGTTCATTCAATCAGAAGCATCTATTGCATGCCTTGTGATACTGTATTCACTCTGCATCTCAACAGAGAGGGGAGAAAGAGAAACCACACCCCAACTGTCTCTATATCTGGAGTCAAGTGTAAAGTGTGGGGGTGGGCATTGCTGCAGACACAACAGTACACAAGACAAATCCTTCATTGTATGGAGCGCATATGCTTGTGGAAGTACATAAGACTGGGAAGATGGCTCGGTGGATAAAGGTCCTTGTCTTGTCATGCAGACCTGACAACCTGAATTCAAACCCCGAAACCCACTTAAAAGATATAAGGAGAAAACTGACTTCATAAAGTTGACCTCTAACACCACATGTGTGCCACAGTGGCACTAAAATTTTAAAAAGAACAATTCAGTGGTGCCTCCATGACTACAAAATATTCCAATACAAAGTTATAGGTCATACCAGGAATTACAATATTCAATCACTTCCCAATCATAAACTTGTACTCATTTGGTTATAAGGCAATACCCTCACATAGCATGTTTATCTTGGAAGCTTCCTAAAGAAGGGAAGGGCCGGAAGGTGGAGTGAAGAGGAAGCTTTGGAAGAGTTCCCAATGAAGCACGACACACAGATTGGCCCAGGAGAGAGGAGAGACATTTAAGCTTTGAGTGGAGGAAGCCAACACTTGAAAAAGAGGATGAGGTCACCTGCCATGAATCCCGGAACCACCCACAGACAGCCTTAGGACAGGACCCAATCTGCAGGATTGGAAGGAGTGTGCTCTATGGCCTGCAACACAAGCTGTGAACTACCATGCCCATCTCTCAGCCATCAGGAGCCCCTGGGAAGCAGCCTGACCTCAGCGCTGGAGAAAAGTTGAGGACCAATCCAAATGGCTGGCGCTTTCACCGCTGCTAATAAACTCCACACCCAGAACTCCAGGAACCAGAAGCCCTCTCCCTTCCCCCTCCCTTCCTCCAGCTGCTCCCTGTGGTTTTCCTGACTCTTCCTGGAGTCCCTCCAATATTTTCTTTCACACCCTCTCCCCTTGCTAGATGCCACGTGGTGTGCAGAAAATCTACCTAGTTCATCCCTTGGCCTCCCAAGTCTCTGGTCTCTGTTTGCCAACCAGAGCAAACCAATCAATGCTTGTCCAGGAGCCCATCAAAGGCCTTTTGTCCCCAAGCCTTGCTTCTCTTCCCCATGCCCTGAAATGGACGGTTGAACAGACTCAAGGCAAATGTTCCCAGGGAGTCAACAAACACTTCAGAGGCTGCAGCGGTGGGTGGCAGCATCTGTGCTTTTTGGGATTCCCAACCTGTTCATCTCTTCCTCTTTTTCTTTCCCCTTACTCCACCCCCCCATTCCATATAGTCCCCCCCCCATGTTAGAGAAGGGAGGGCCGGAGTGAGCTGAACAAAGAGTCAGCCATGTTGACTCATGAATGTGGAGGTGGACGTGGCAGAAGTTGGGTGGGCTCAAATCCTGAAGTGATCGTGTTCCCCTGGCTATTACAGGCCAGAAGAGGCAGGCGGGCCTGATTCCTTCCATTCTCCCTCCCTGGATCCAAACCAGGTCAACTGCACCTCATTCCCTCATCTCTTGTAACCTTTGGGAGCAATTCAAGAAGAGGAGCATGCCATCTACCACCTGGGTGCCAGATGTGTACACAGCTGTACGGGTACCACTGTGGACCCAGCTGCTGACGGCATAGCCTCCCATAAGTTGTTTTCTCTAAGGCTCAGAGAAGCAGAGAAAAGGATTTGTTCAAAAGTCCAGGTCATAATTAAAACACAGCCTGTCTCTTCCCAGTGCTTGAGATGTGTCCCCCATGGTTACTTCCCCCTCTGAATGCTAATGAGACCACACTCTGGCTTCAGAGTCTGGCAGGCTGCTGTGCCTGGAAAAGCTGGGCAATGTTTCCAGAACTGTCAGCTTACCTATGTAGACATGACAATATCCAACTTTCCTCACCATCCTAAGTCACACTCCCTCTCTGATGCTTTTGGGCTCATCCCTTATCTCGTCCCTGTATCTCATTCTCACTTGTATAATGGAAATGGAGCACCTTCCTCATTAAAAAGCAATATGGTCCCAGATAGTAAGCCCTTGGTGTTCCCCTCCATCTACAGATGACTCTCTGTGAGGAAAGATAAGGAGCGATGTCATAACTAATGAATCTTCCTTTGTCCTTAGGAAGATACAGTGGGCAGGAGGCTTGTGCTGGCCAGGTTTGTGTCAACGCGACAAACTATCTCAGAGAAGGGAAACCTTGATTGAGAAAATGCTTCCATAAGATCGGTCTGTGGGCCAGCATGTAGAACATTTTCTCAACTAGTGATTGATAGGGGAGGGCCCAGCCCACCGCGGATGGTGCCTCCCTTGGGCTGCTTGTCCTGAGTTCTATAAGAAAGCAAGCCATGGGGAGCAAGCCAGTAAGAAGCATCCCTCACGGCCTCTGCATCAGTTCCTGCTTCAAACCCTGTTTGAGTTCCTGTCCTGACTTCTTTCAATGATAAATAGCAATGTGGAAGTATAAGCCAAATAAATCCTTCCCTCCCCAACTTCCTTTTTTGTTATGGTGTTTCATCACAGCAATGGAAACCCTAACTAAGGCGAAGCTCTAAGTCAGTGGTGCTCAACATTCCTAATGCTGCAACCTTGTGATACTTCCTCATGTTGTAGTAACCCCCAACCATAAAATTATCTTCATTGTTACTTCACAACTGTAATTTTGCTACTGTTATAACTGTAAAGTAAATATCTGATATGCAGGATATCTAAGATGCAACCCCTGTGAAAGGGTCATTCGACCCCCAAAGGGGCTATGATCCAGAGGTTGAGAACCACTGCTCTACATGAATGGCCACAACTGGATGTGGTTGGGACATGTACAGAGAAATAACAGAGAAGGGCACAAACATTTGAGTGAGTCTACTAGTCACAGAATCTTTTATCCTTTTCCTTCCTCACTCCCCCTCTGGCTGTCACCCCCCCCCACCCCTGTGCTTTTCCAGGCAGGGAAGTACAGACTGGCTGTAACTTCATTCCATGCCCATGCCCTGCTTACATCTTCTTGTACAGCCAAAAGCTACACGAGGCACAACTGTGAGTCTGGCTAAAAGTAGACTCCACAGGCTCTACCACATCCTAGTGATGTGACTTACTTATCACTGACTCCAACAGCCTCGGTTTGCACAGAGGATAAAAGCAAGCATGATGCCTACAACCCTCAGAAAATTAAACTAAGAAAATTAAATAAGAATGCACGCATGGAGTACTTTATTACCTTTGATGCACAGGTGACTCCTAGCCATTTTTATTGGCCATGTGTCTGCCTTTTATGCATGTAGATATTTCCTTCTTGCCCCAAAGCTGAGTTTTCATGTTTAAGGGCTTCCAGAGCCCCATCCTAAGACAGACCTTCTTCTAGTGTGAGCTCTTTCTTCCGCTGGCTCCTAGCTTTGACTTCATGTCTGCCCATGATGTGCCAAGGGGAGCATGTTCCTCATACCCACCTATGGCCCTATCATTGACCAAGTTCATCCACATAGAGCTCAATTTCTTGTTGCTGACTTCATCTCTGTATCCTGTGCTTGGAGCTACAGCAGAAATCCAGGGGGAAAAGAGCATCTTAACCCAGGGAAAGAGCCAGGTAGACCTAAGTTCGGGTTTTTAACACTACCAACAGGCTCCAAGAAGCCACTCCGGTCCCTGGGCCTTGAGTTTCTTGTCTCCTTTCTTAATGGTAAGTTTTACCCTAAACACCACATAACTCCAAACACTTAGAGGTTAGGGAGAAGTAGGAGAGTAAGACCCGATCCTCCATGGCTTCTCACTGTACAATTCTCAGCCAGAGAAGCCTGTGTCGAAATCCTAATCTCCAGACAGTGTTTCAGTAGGGTACTGCTTGGCCATGGTAATCCTTCAAAAAATATCTTTTTATACAGTATCATTTACACACACGCACACCATGGGAACACACACACACACACACACACACACACACACACACACACCCTAGATAAGTACATTCTAGTCTACATATATTATGCAACCTATGTATTTAAAAATACTAAGACTGTATGTATTATATAGCCTAGAAAAAAAATGTCTTCTGGAAGATAATATTTTACTCCTGAGCCATGTTTAGAATCCACTAAGCCAGATAGTCTCTTAATGCATTCCCACTTCTCTCTTGTGTTGGGAGGTCTTGTAACTATGGAGACAAGAGCGTCTCAAACACAGATATAAAGGCTTGACACTGAAGCCCTTCTACGAAACAAGTCTGAGGCAACCAACAAAGAATCAGAGAACTTCAGAAGCAACAGCGTGCCCCAGCACTGCAAGAATTAGAGCAGCAAGGTGGTGGCCTGCCGAGACATTAGGTGGCGCTTGGATAAAAGTGCCTGCTGTATGTATGGTCTCTGGGAAAATCCCTCCACACTCCAAACAGGACGCTTCATGGTTAGAACATACATCAGTCCCCCCAGAACGATAAACTAAAACCAAACGGAGCTTATGGAGGACTGAGAAAGAGAATGAATCTTTATCAGATACCCTATTCCCTGCATTTGAATAGACGTATGAATTACTTTATGAATTCATAGAGAGCGTCATACTTCAGCCACACTTGACTCGTGCTGTCTCAGCTCCACACGAGAGAGTCATGGGAACATATAACACATAGGTCCATTCTCCACTTCCAGTCCACATGCTCTCAAAGAGGTAACAGGATTCATCAGATAAACCCAAGACCAAGTCCCTGCTATACTCATTACTAGTCTGTGACCTTGATCAAAATACAGGAGCCTTGCTTTACCCATCTACAAAACGGGAATGATAAAAGGACCCCCCCCACACACACACACACGAATAAAGTAACAAAATCAAAACCACACGGTTCTTAGCACATGATAGCTCCTCAATAAAATGGTATTACAATGGTGATAACGATGTTTATGATGGTGATAATGATGTCCGTGATGGATAAAAGGGCTGAAAATGAAATATGAAACAAAAATTGTTTTTGTGAAAGAAGACATCACGAGGACGCAGCCTGGGGAAGGAACTGTTAGAGCAAGGAGTTCAGGACTGGCACTTGAA
The DNA here is from genome assembly GCA_902168415.1 of Peromyscus melanophrys. Lineage (NCBI taxonomy): Eukaryota > Metazoa > Chordata > Mammalia > Rodentia > Cricetidae > Peromyscus > Peromyscus melanophrys. The sequence goes on along the minus strand of CABHPR010157546.1, from coordinate 7,909 downwards.
CAATGTAAGGACTTTTTAAAAACCTGTGTGTGTGTGTGTGTGTGTGTGTGTGTGTGTGTGTGTGTATGTGTGTGTGTGCATCGGGGGTGACTGTGGGCTTACACACCAGGCATGGCAGTGTGAGAGAGTGAAGAAAACCTGCCGGGTCTGAGATCTTGCCTGCTGTGATAGGCTCAAAGAGAGTGTCCATGCAGCCAATCACTCAGGATTTACCTGGGCTCACCTGAGATAGTTCATTTTAGATGTGAACCTGACTTGGTTAAGAGATGTGCAAGTAGCTAGTGAAATATTACTTCTGGGTGTCTCTGTGGGGATGGATCTGGAGAGAGTGGAATTTACCAGTGGGTTGAATGAGAAACAGTCACACTCATCTCAGTGCCTAGGTGCCACCCATGGTTCTCAGATTTCAGACTTGGGGACTTGCATAACCCCCACTGCAGCCAGTTCTCAGGACTTCAGCTTTGGACTGTTACAATATATAGGTTCTCTGGTTTTCTGGCTCTAGATGGCATACCAGGGTGGCCCCTTGGACTCTATAATCACATAATCCAATCCTCCGAATAAATCTCCTCTTGTACATCTGTATCTATCTCGTTTGTTCTTTCCCTCTGGAGCAGCTTGAGTAGCACATCCCCTAACAGTTCCAGCATAGCTGACGAACCACCTTCTTGTTGTACTCTTTAAAGTGAAACCAGGAGGGAATTGCCAGTTCATTTTGCTTCTTAGTGTTAGTACATCCGGCACGTTTGTTCACGAGTCCTTATGATGTCCTCCAGTGTCCCCCATCCCTGACTTTTCTTACACTAGTCATAGTAGATGCCTCGCATCTGCATTTTCACTCTCCATGCTGATGGCACAACTTCTCACATCCAGGAATAGCAGAGCATGGCAACTCTGTGCAAGCCCACAAGCTACTCCAGACCTGCGGGAACTGAGAAGAATATAAAGTGGGCTCCCGCGACAGCACTTCAGACAGCTCCTGACCAGAAGTATGTTTGGAAACAAGATCTTCATTAACCTTCATCTAGGGTCCTGAAGGCCTTAAAGGGAGAGTCACAAAGGACCTGGACCACAGACAAACAGAAGGACGGAGGACCAGATAACTACAAAACACATTAACTCCAGTTGAGCCTCCTGTAGAGTGCAAATAACAAATCAAGCTTAGCCTTGGAAACTAGACTATGACAGGTCCAACTGCCTTTCCATGATGCTACTGGAACTGAGTTGATCTGGTGTATGAATCCTCTGGTTTAGGAAGAAGACACCTCAGAACAGGCAAGAGGGTCTAGGGTGGTTCTTCAATAAGAAAGGAATCAGCTCTGTTTCCACCCTCTCCACCAGGGGGCAGCATAGCAACATTCATTAAGTACCATGTTGACTTGGTAACTGAGGTCATCCAGTCAGAGACAGGGATTGGCCATAAGCCAAAAACTGTCTGCTGGAAAATCTGCTGCTGGGAGCCTGGGAGACCATGTGGCTACACTGGAGGAGAGACGGTGAAAGAAGAGTATTCAAAGTTTTGGGAACCAAAAGCATGGCTTGTGGCCTTAGAAGAAGTGACACGAGCCACCTTGTCAGCTGGCTCAAGGTCTCTGTCCTTGAGGCCGAGCCAACAGCACCACAATGAGCAACTGAGCACGTGGTCCTGAGACGGTGGGAAAGTCTGCAGAGACAATAGGAGCGGCAAGATCATCTACAGGAGACCGTCTTAAGACTCGGCCGTGGTGAAAAAATGGAAAACAATAAGTGGCTGGCAGAGCCAATCAGAGTTTCTGTCTCCTGGTGGCTCCTGGGGAACTGCACAGAGGACCATACAATGGGATGAGTGAATGGGAGAAAGGACTGCTAGTGGTGATGTCTGCAACCCAGAAGCTCCATGAGGCTGGCCTGACTAAGAAACAGGTGTGTGGCTCTTTGCCTCTTAGAAAGGCTGTTGGCAATGCGTGGATTTACCTTGAAAATGTAGACTATTGTATGTCTTCCTTAATCTTGCAAAGGTTGTGTTCCAGTCAATCAGACATAATGGTTAGGGCAGTGGGCGGGGCTGGGGGGCGGAGGGCACCACAGCTCTAAGACTAATAAACATGTATGCAAACTTGGTTCTGTTTGTACAAATATGAGTAAGTTTCAGACTCTCTTGGATCCCCAGTTTCTATAAGAGAGAGAGAGAGAGAGAGAGAGAGAGAGAGAGAGAGAGAGAGAGAGAGAGAGAGAGAGATCGTTTTATCAGAAGAGATCTTTTGGAGATTTAATGAGATAATTCATCTGAAGGAGCTGACACATATTAGCTGCTCTCCATAAGCAGTAGCTATTAGCTTCCTTTATTGAAATCAATTTACCATATCTACCCATGTAAATATTTGTCTAAGATAATATATTTTGAGGTGGTCATTGAGCCAGAAATAGAGCCTCATATGTCATTTCAAGACTTGTTCATCATCATGGTAACAAATTAAATTAAACTTCAATAAGCCTTTCATGTCATTGGAGAGGAGACCAACAAACAAATATGAAAAGCCCAGACCTTAAGAGGAAACAGGGGGTGAAATTCATTCAGGCTACTATGGCTATGATAGCCCATAGCAAACACTGATAGCAGCCAGCCATTGCTGAGCGGCACCCACACTCATTGCCTAAGACCTAGCATATGTTCAGGAAGTCATCATTTTCGTGGCTAACCCACCAGAGCCAACGGTTGCTATTTGGTTAATACTGAGATTATCTAGCAAACATTTGGAACAGACCTTTGCTCCACGTCCCTTTAGTTCTCAGTTGACTGCTTCTTTTTGAGACCATTGGCCTTTGTTTGGACCTGCATTAAGACATCCAATCCCCCTACCCTGTTCTCCTATGCATTAAGACAGAACCCCCCTACCATGCTCTCCTAACTAACCCTCTCCCCTGAGAGACCAGTCATCCTCTTTCCTCATAAAGGGAAAGAAACCAAGGTCCAGAAGGAACAGTGAGCTTGACCACAAGGAAAGCTAAGATGATTGGAAGGACCAACCAGAGCTTGTGGCTCAGCGGTCAGGAATGAAAGCTGCCTACAACCCAGGCCGGCTGGGGTAGAAATGTTTCCCTCGGGCTCCTAAAATGAACGGATGGTGTCTGGGAAGCTAGATGAGCAGACAGAGGGCAGGACAGTGGACCTCTCTTTCCTTCCCTCCCTCTTTTCTCCCTTGCCAAAGTTGTCTATGAATCGGGCGTTAGAGCAAAAGACTGCGGTGAAAGTGTGGGCTCCACTAACCCAAGCCAAGGTGGCAGGACTTCCATTATAGACTTTCCATATTGTCACACAGGCATGCCGAAACAGCAAGAAACATAAAACAGACACACGGAAAGTGTATGTTTTCTTTTTAGGGAATGAAGGTTTGGTTTCCTTTGAAAACGCCAGTTTTCCTTTCTCTTTATCCTCATTAGCCTCTTGGGCTGCTCTTAAGCACACCCACCAAACAGCGAAGGGTGGAGGAAGAGGTATTTTTAGCTGATATTCTGGGCACAGATTCCCATTCTTCCACAAATTTTGGCTTAGCAATATGGCATGAGGCCAGTGAAATGTATATTCTTACAAAGAATATACGTTTTCTGGGAGCTCTCTCTCTCTCTCTCTCTCTCTCTCTCTCTCTCTCTCTCTCTCTGTGTGTGTGTGTGTGTGTGTGTGTGTGTGTGTGTGTGTGTGTAAAATAGGAAGGACAGGTTATTATTAATGATGCTTTGATGGAAAAGACTCTGGGATCCCAGCAGGGGGCAACACTGAGCACTCTATGGGTTCTGTTTGCTTTGCCCACTATCACTTTTCATTCATGATTTCTATTGTGCTGTACATCAAAAAGAATAAAGAATAAAATAATATTGTCATAACTCAAGGATTCCTCATAGAAGTAGCCGATATCAACAGTACTATAAAGGGAACTAGATATATGTTGGAGACAAACAAATATGTTCCTAAGCCACTTGTGCCTATCCTCAGGTGTCGACCCAAACTTCTAGGAGAAACAAAAAATGAAAACTACCCACTGACAGCCTGAGTAACAATCCCCACCAAGGCATGAAAACCAAAGGCTGTTGCTGAGGGTCTTGTCTTTTCCATGTAGGAAGTAAAAACAGCTCTGAATTCTTTGCATTTCCAGGAAGCCTTTAGTTCATGAACCTCAAAGCGGGTGTAATCTTGCATAGCATCTCAGCTCTATGTATGACTGAGGATGTAGCTTAATGGTGGAGCAACTGTGTACCATATGCAAGGTCCTGAGTTCCATCTTTAGCACCTCAAAAATGAGATGAAACAAAATCTGTCTGAGCTGGAGAGAATGGGAAAGGAGTCATATTTGGATATCTGATTCTGTTGTTCTCATCAGGAAGGGTGATGGACAGAGGGACCCAGTTCTTCCCACCAACCTCCCTCCTGGAAGGCAGTCCTTTCTAGGTACACTTGAGGTGTCTTGAAGAATCCATAAGGGCGCCGGGCATTGGTGGCGCACGCCTTTAATCCCAGCACTCGGGAGGCAGAGCCAGGCGGATCTCTGTGAGTTCAAGGCCAGCCTGGGCTACCAAGTGAGTTCCAGGAAAGGCGCAAAGCTACACAGAGAAACCCTGTCTCGAAAAACCAAAAAAAAAAAAAAAAGAATCCATAAGGGCAAATCTGACCAAGTACATGTGGCACAGTCCTTGTTTCTTGGTGTTTTTATTTTCACTCTTCTAGTTTTAAACCTTCTTATTCCTCAATTATCTCCCACCTATTCATTCAATTCTTCCATCAAAACTAAAAGATGCCGTGCCCATTAGGGTAGCTACCAATAAAAAGATAGAACAGTGTTCACAAAGATATAAGGAGATTGGAACCCTTGTGCACTGTTGGCGGGTATGTGAATAGCCACTGCCAGATGAATTCTGGAAATTCCTGAAAAGAAATCAAAGGAGAAGTATTGTATGATCCAAAAGTCTCTTTTTGGACATAATACCCAGAAGAACTGGAAACAGAGACATGGAAGGGATGTTTGTGCACTCATGTTCACATCAGGATTGCCGTCAATAACAAAAACGTGAAAGCAAATCAAGTGTCCATAACAGGTGAATAGATAAACAAAAAGTGGTCTCAATATACGACAGAGTATTGTCCAGCCTTAAAAAGGGAAGGGAATGCTGACTCACAATTTGATGAGGATTTTGTGCTAATTCAGTAAGTCAGACAGTGATAGAGCAATGTGAACTAACTGAATGGCATTGAAATGTAAATACTAAGGACGGAGATGCTAAATTTGTCAGTGACTCACAGAGACTGGACCAACAACCAGGGAGCCTGCGTGGGGCTTACCTAGTCCCTCTGCATACATGGTACAGTTGTGTGACTTGGTCTTCTTGTGGGACTCCTAACACTGGGAGCAGGGGCTGTCTCTGACTCTTTTGCTGGCTTTTGGGACCCTACTCCTCGTACTGGGTTGGTTGCCTTGTTCGGCCTTAAAACGAGGGAGGTGTTTAGTCTTACTGCAACATGATATGCCATGTTTGGTTGGTATCCGTGGAAGGCCTGCCCTTTTCCGAGTAGAAATGAAGGAGTGGTAGGGGACAGGTGGAGGTGGGGGGGGGGACGGGGAGGAGAGAAGGGAGGGGAAGCTGCAATCGGGATGTAAAATAATAATAATGATGATTCAAAAATCATTTCAAAATATGGTAAGTTTCTAAATTTTACTAGGATTGTTTTAAATATATATATTTACATATACATATATATATATATCCCTAAATATACACTATCTATTCATATTCTGTTCATTGCACCAAAATCTAGGCCTGTGTAGCAGTTGAAAAACTCACCGCCCAGCCTCTCTTGCAACTTAAGAGTGCCGTGTAAGGTAGTACCTGAGGTTTGGTGGGTGGAGCTGAGGAGGAAGGGTACTCTCGAAAAGCTACTGTGCTATGAGACAGACTCCATTGGTACACACATTTCACCCTTCACTGTTTCTCTTTCTCCTACCGGGAACTAAAATGCAATGCCCAGAGATGGTACAGCAATCTTGGCACCAAGAATGGACACTTATCTGTTGAAGATCTAGACTCTAGATTCTAGAGGAAGAAATTAGGACTTTTTTTGAGCAATCGAACCAACCTGGGACCTCCTATCTCCTGACTTCCTTTTAGTGAGGAAAACTAGCAGTTCCCTTTAACCAGGCTGGAGTCGTAAAGATAGAAATAATTAGAGGAAGCCGTATGACTCCTGCTCCAAGCTCTTAGGTGCAGGTTCACTGTGGGGACTTTCCTTCCGGTTGTTGTCGGGTATGTCCCACACTCCTCTTCAGAACCAACTCCTCCACTTTGGCAATAGATTTTTATCAAATCAAACTTACTTGAATATATCATATAGTCTCCCTATTTCTGAAAATTATACATATATATATATTATATGTTGTTTACTTATCTTCCCCATTTTGGGCAAAATATGCTTGCTTTGATCCACTTCTTCCACCACCCAGTGCCTCATTAGTTTGATGTAATTCATCCACAATAAAAAGTTAGAAATGACTTCTGTTTGTCATTCACTATTCATCTCCTTTTAGACTCATCCATTAGACCCTTGTCCCATCCTTCTGGCAAAGTCGCCTTGAAAAGGTCATTAATGACCAAAATATTGCTCAGCCCCCTTCATGCTGTGCTCAGGAGCAGAACCTAACTTCATCCGTGACTGGGCTTCCAGGATCCCTCTCTCTGTTTCCACCCTACCTTGATGGCCACTCATGCTTGGTCTCTTCTGCTAATTCCTCCATATCTCCACAACCATGAAATGTTTGGCCTTATTTTCAGTCTACATTTACTCCCTAGTGATCTTACCCAGGGTTATTACTGTAAATAGCACATAAATACTGAAGGACTCCAACATTTCAGGTTCGATCCCAGCTCATTCTCCTAAGACTAACGTATACACCCAACTATCTACTAAACAACTAAACAACTTGTATGTCTTGTTTAAATTATTTCTATTTTAACTGTAGTTATTGATAGTGAAGTTTGATAATTTGATATGTAATATGCGACTATCCAATCATAGTAGTCAGTGTTTCCAACTCCTTAAATCTTAAAAATATACAAAATATTAACAGGTTAATAAGGTACTGTGTGATATTTTATAATAGCAAACTAAACTAAACCAAATGCACAACTCCTGATTTTTAAAGTAATTTTTATTTAATAGAAAGAGAGAGATAGGAAAGAAAGAGTGGGCATACAAGTGTGGGCAGAGGTTAGAAGAGGGTATCAGATCCCTCAGAGCTGGAGTTGTAGATTCCCCATAAAGGTGCTGAGATCTGAACTCCAGTCCTCTGAAAGAGCAGCAAGCACTATTATCCACTGAGCCATCTACCCAGCCCCCCATTTTTTTTTATTTCTAGCCGCACCTACCTCACCCTGGCTCAGTTCTGCTCCAATTACAGCCTTTTCTTCCTTCTTTCTTTTAGTAGACATCACCTACATCAGGACCAGCACCTCAGAACCATTCCTGACTCTTCTCACCCACACACTCACATCCAGTGGGACAATGAGCTATGTCTGCCCCACTTTCAGAGTGGGCTGCAATCTGCTCCTTCTCTTCATGTCACTGCTGCCACTGCAGGCTAAGGCTGCCACCACATCTTCACTGGGTGACCTCCACAGCCTCCTCGTGTGCCACCTGCCTCCTCTTGCCAACTGCCAAGTTGGTTTTTCCATACACCAACCCAGATGACCCTACTAAGAACTAAATCAGATCATGTCACTGATCTGCCTAGAACCCACTCTCATTTATAACACCTGAGGAGAGAGAGACCTACAAGAGTGGCAGGATTTGAATGAAGTCTGTCATCATATCATTGTCCAGTGCAGCTCTGAGAATTGAGACAGTCAAAGGGTGGGGTGATACCTTTGAAAGCTCTATGTAACTCTC
>CABHPR010157545.1:0-41623 GCA_902168415.1 Peromyscus melanophrys | reverse complement strand
TCCCTCTAACCTTAAAAACATCTTTTTAGAATATGCACGATCAGTTGTTGGAAGATAGTCTTAGATGTGGTTTCTGCATTTTAACCATGTAACTGAAACAATCAGCTAGCCTTTAATTTTGTTACTGCCATCCTGGTATTCACAAAAGTTTATCAAAAATATCTCAAATCTTGTGTGCATGAAATAAGACAGCTGTGCAAAAGTAACATTAAAATTCTGAGTAAATATAGCATGGTACTTTTCACAACATGGAAGCCACAGACAGACAGGAAGTTTTAAAATGAACTTCTCTGAAGGAATCAAATGCTCCAGTGGAATGGAAATAGAGGCGAAGGGAGGATTCATCGCAGCTGACACTTTTCAAGTTGTTTTTAACTACGCCAGGATGACCTGGTGAATATATTCTGCTCTAGATGAAGTTTGCCTCTTTACTGCTCCCAGGATATTCCACCGCTGTCATGACACACACTGCAAAGTCAGACCACCCGAGTTCATAACTGATTTACAGCTCTGTGCCCTCTGGTCAATCACACTCACTCAAGGTTAAGTGACTGTGGATGTGTGTGTGTGTGTGTGTGTGTGTGTGTGTGTGTGTGTGTGTGTGTGTTTTCATCTCTAGGACTGAAGTAATAACTTTTACTACTTCAAATGGAATGAACCCTTGCCAGCTTCTTCCTCCCAGATGAAAATGGCTCCCGCTCATATTGAGCCCGTCACCTGTAAGAATATGTAGGAAAGCTAATCAGGTATGATGCAATAGTCTCTCCAACTTAGGTCATTCAATTTGATCTTCCTTCCAGTATGTAATCTGCTTTGTTTTATAGTGATGGACACATACACAGTAGCATTTATACAAACAGGAAGGTGAGATGTGTCACATCCAACATAGCTTTCACTTTGCATCAGCACCTCCCCCAACACCTGCCTCGTGGTAGCAAATAAAAAAAAAAAACCATAGAGGACATTGAATAATAGTCAATATTTCTCCATTCCTGTTACTTTCGTTCCACCTGTAATTAAAATCCATAATAAAAATCATTACTTCTGTTCTTGTCCCTATATCCCTTTTAAAATCAGGGGTGCTACTATGCTTTCACTAAATGCTCATCGATTGGTATGACTCATCTTGCCTTTTCTAATTCAACTTACGATTTCAGGATGCTTTTCACATTTAGAAATATTTTAAGGCTATCAAGATAGGAAGTTTGTGGGGCTTAAACGAAGGTCAATAATCCATGACTCAAAATGCTTCAGCAGGCCAATTAAGGTAGAAGTGAGATAGAGTGGGAAAGAAAATTTTTATTCAAGTCTCAGCAAATATTCAAAAGATATGGGTGCAATGGCAAATGTGGAAGGCATATATATGTGTGTATATATATATTATATATATATATATATATACATATATATGTGTGTATATACATACATATATATATATTTTAATCTTAAAGTATTGTGCAGTCTCATTGAAATGTGTTTGGTCTTATATACATGTGTATAGTATTTTATTTTGAATTAATGTCCAAAAAACATAATTTCCAATAATATTTTTTTATAATTATGCAGTTGATTTTTGTTTCAAGGAATAAACCTTACTTTAATAGGCAGTACCGCTGGGCAACTATAGGCCATGCAAGGCTGGATTTTCTAAGTAATCTTCTGGATTTACCACCTGCAATTAATTTAAAAGAACCTTTCCTCTTTCTAAAGGCCCATTCCATTCACTAACTACTTATAAACCAATGTCTCAAAATGTGTTAAATTGGGGGGTGGGGGGGTTTCAAAGGGTTACAAAATTATGATTTAAAATCTACCCAGAGAGGAACCAGTGGTGTATATTTTCAGAGCATCAATATAAATACAGTTATTTTGATAGACAAGCTATATAGATCAGGGTTATGAAGTATAATTCCTTTTTTTTTCTGGAAGAAGCTGATCCTTATTTTGTAGGTATGTAGAAAGGAGCTCTGGGTGGTACCAGTGTTCTTGTGTTCAATTAGAGAAGCTTCGTTCTAGTTCCTCCTTCTCCATAGGAGTTGGCTGCACTAACATGGAAGCGTTCTTGTCTGTTCCTACGGGCAATACCATGTTTCTCCGCATGGGATGGTCTATGATTCTTGCATACTCTGAGTGTGGAAGTTACTCTAATTCAGTCCAGAACTCAGGAATTCATTGCTGCTTCAAAATACCACCCCATGCTAACAATCCAATTAGTCCCGCCAACCTGGTTTCCTAATTTGTCTGTTAACTGGTTCCGAAATTAAACAGAGAAAAGGTGGCTACTTCATAAACTAAGTTAACATTAAAACACCATCCCAACAATAAAAATACAAAACCTTATTGGTGCTGATACACATATGAGATACCTAAAGATATGCCTGAGGATAGCACATGTGAACTCCAGAACATGAACAAACCTGAATTGTACTCATGATGATCCAATTCCTATAGTGAATATTCAGAATGCAGCAATTCATTAAATTATTCTTGGAAATGCATCTCCAGTTTTGTGTACTGATTCTGAACAACGATCAGTTTATTATTTCATTACTATTAACAGAGTTCTGTCAATCTTGAGTAAGGGAGAATTCACATTCAACAAGTTTTGGTAATAGTAGAATCATTTCTTCTCTGAAGTTTAGGTTGAAATAATGGTTTTCAATATTTGGTTATCATGAACTTTGCTCCATTAAATTTGGTTACTGCAATGTGCAGGAATTTGACGTGAGAGCTTGTGACCTGCCAAAAGATTACTTCTGTAACTTTTCCTTTTAACCCAGAAACTATATCAGTATATCATGGAGAATTAGGGTCAACCTTATCTTATTTAGTTTTGAAAGGTGTTCTGGGTAATGCATCAGTGCTGACTTGGTCCTTGAAAATGATTAATCTCTTGAAATCATTCCCATAGCACAGATTCAAACTGCAGCCAAATGTAATAAGGTAATTATGAGTGCAATTCAAATGTCACTCCTTATTAAATCAAGGCCCTAAAATCCTTCCTAAGTTTCCTAATCAGTAGACATGAACAATTAACATCTAATTAGCCATCCGTCATACTTGCTGGAAATATTTTACAAGGAAAATTGAAGAGATTTCTCTCATAAATATTTCCCTGAAGATGTGCTATCGAGTCCTTCTCCACTTAGACTTCCATCATTTGCTATCTAGTATCTTATTTGCCAAGATGGACTATGTTTAACATACGATCTATTGGTTAGAACGCATCAGGAATTTCACTGTTTTATGTTTAAGATATTTATATTATTTGATATGTGAATATTTTGCCTGTGTGTATGCATGTGTACTACATGTGTGCCTGGTGCCCACAGAGGCAAGAAGAGGGTATCACATCCATTGGAAATGAGGTTAAGGTCAGTTGTAAACAACTATGTGGAGATTAGGAATAGATCCCAGGTCATCTGTAAGAGCAGCAAGCACACTTTACTTCTGAGCCATCTCACCACTCCCTATTTTAGGGTTTAAATGACTTTCTTGATAATTAGTTCAATCAATTGATTTTATAGAGGCAATGAAGGCCATAAGATAGTCTTAGGCAGTTCCAAACATGCTTACCGGATGGTTAAATGGAAAGAGTCAGGATTTAAAGCAATGCTCCATCTAAGCAACATCTGTCCTTTACAGCTTTGTTTTTGATTGGAGACAAGACCTCATCCCATAGCCCTAGTAGGCCTGAAACTTGCTATGTGAACCAGGCTGGCCTCAAACTTACAATGATCTTACCTCTCTCTGCCTTCCAAGTGTTCTTATTACAGACATACCTTATACGCCCAGATATTTCTTTTTAGCACTCAAAGAAATATTTATGGCTTCAGCCTACTCTATGAGTTCCTATTTTTAATGTAACCATAACCTAAATAGACAACTCTGGGCAACTAAGAACTGCTGTAAGAAAAATAGCCTTCCTCAGAGAAGAGTACACCAGTTGATTATCCAATACCAAATGGTTAGCCGTGAAAATATACATTACACAGACTGAACACAAAAGGACTGTAGTGGTTTCCATAAAAATGGCCCTTATAGGCTCATGTATTTGAATATTTGTTTTCCAATTCATGGGTGGACTGTTTAGGAAGATTAGGAGGTAAGGTCTTATTGGAAGTAGTGTGTCACAGGAGGTGGGTGTTATAGTTTCAAAAGCTATCAAGAGGCCCAGTATGCTGGATAGATTTATGACAACTTGACATAAGCTAAAGTCATCTGAGAGGAGAAAACCCCAATTAAAAAAATGCCTCCATAAGATTAAACTACAGGCAAGCCTGCTAAGCATTTTCTTAATTAGTGATTGATGAGGGTGGGGGTCCAGCCCACTGTGGGTGGTGTCATCCCTGGGATGGTGGTCCTGGGTTCTATAAGAAAGCAGATTGGGCAAGCCACATGGCATGAGTAAGTAGGAGCCCTTCATTGCCTCTGCATCAGTTCCTGCCTCCAGGTTCCTTTCTTGGTTGAGTTCCTGTCTTGACTTCCTTCAGTGATGATCAGTGCTGTGGACATGGAAGCCAAATAAACTCCTTCCTCCCCAGTTTGCTTTGCTCATGTTGTTCTGTTGCAGCAACAGAAACCCTAAGACTCCAAGTCTCTCTCCATCTTGCTGGTAGCAACTGCTCCAGCACCATGCCTGCCTGCCATCATACTCCTCACTGTGATGATCATGGATTAGCCCTCTGAAGCATGAATTGGTATAGTTCCTTCCTTTTAACTGACACTCTTTAATTGATTCTGTTTCCTAAGATTCCCAGATTCCAACAATTCTGTGCATTCACAGTGACTATAATCTGCTATGCGTTTATTGTTTGAAGACACAATCCACAGATAAACATGGTACTTACTATTCCTCTCTATTTTGCCATTGTGCATTATAAAGTTCTTCTTTATAAGAAAGAAGAACCTTCTCCTCATTAAAAAGAATTCCACATTAAGGAACTGTTTGCTCAGGAGTCTAGTCTTCCTCAAATAGACAGTTAAATTAAATGAGATGAGTGCTCTAATTAGTGGAGCTTCTACTTTACATGGCACTGCTCATTATTCTGTCTCTATTTTCACCCATATCTACAATCACCCCTTTTTCCTCTTAGATTTTTTTATATTCTATTTTATATTTTATATTTAGATTTTTAATATTTTCTGTTTTCTTCATACTAAAAAGTAAATCTTTATCTCATTACCTCTTTACAGAAAAAAGTTCCAAAATAAACTACAGTTCCAATATCCAATGTTGTGTTCATTCACTAACATCCAGAAATTTGATTTATACTCTCCCCCACCTCTACAAAATAAATGTCACTGCATAACATAGCCCTAACCATAAAATCTAATGTTCATTTTTCAATTAGTCAGACATCCAATGTCCACTTTCCAGTGTATCTTCCTTGACTTTTATGTATACATTAACATAAAACAACTTCCCTTAAAGCCCACTCCTGCAAGTGTGTCTGGTATTTGTCTCTATGATGAGCACTCTCTCACATGATTTGGTGCAGATAATGATCATCTAGTAAGCCTTTAAGTTTAATCTCCAGTTCTTATTCTTTTTTGCTTTTTCTTTTGTTTTGTTTTGATTTTTGTTTGTCAAAACAAGGTTTCTCTGTGTAGCCCTGGCTGTCCGAGGACTCTCTCTATGTAGACCAGACTGGCCTCAAACTCCCAGAGATCCACCTGCCTCCTGAGTGCTGAGATTAAAGGTAAGGACCATTACCACCCAGCTTGATCTTAAGTTCTTAGAGTTTAAGAATAGGTATATTTATGACTGCACCAATAATATCTAGCAGATGTGATAAGTAACAAATGACATACATACAATTTCAAACTTATTGAACTAGTATCCTGCTGATATATCAACAGTTATTAATAGACATAGGGGTAGATATAAATAAACACTTGAAATATTTCCTAACTGTATTTTGCACAAATATGGAGATAGTGTTTCCTTTATCAATGCCATGCCATTGAAAAAACACTGTGGTAATGTACACTTTTTAAACAGAAATTGAAACTGGAAATACTAGACCCACAGAATTGTTTGTTGCTTACTAATCTCACAAAGCAGTTTTCACACTAATGTATCATGGGGTTAGAATTCCTACCTCTGTGATCCTCCCTTTCGTATTATAGTCCCAACAGCACACTTCAATGCATGACAAAGGGTCATTACTATTGAGGTAGAGATATGAAAAGGCTGGTCATGAAACAATAAAGGCAATCCTTGTTAAGCAAAAGAGTATAGACTTCATCCAGAGAGACAGATTTCTACACTTGCTTTCAACCAGGCCTAAGAACCTTTCTCCCTCCATCCCTCCATCCTTCTCTACTTCTTTTTCCTTTTTCTCTTTCCTTTTCCATTTTTAGCAAGACATTTTGCAAATCCTTTAAATAAATGCAAAAGATATTCTTATAAAGGCATCCAGAAGCATTGTTGTATTTGAAAACACAATGTACCTTTTTGTCTGTATATGAAATTCACAGGATCCAATAATGTACTTTATATAAGTTACATTTCATGTTTTATTATAAGTCGTTTTCTACAAGCATGCTAACATTTCAATTCCAACATCAAATATCTACTGCTTTTCAGCAAAACCAGCTAACTGCTATTTGAAACATTTTCAATAATCTACTTCATTCACCTCATAGAAAATCTCACAGGTAAAAAATACCTATAAAAAATAGATCTGCAGTTACCATTTTTTTTTTCAACACAAAATGCAGATCTATGCTCTTCACTTAAAATATAATGGGTGTTTAGAAGTCAAGGAGTCCATAGAGACACTATAGGGACTAAATATATTATCCTTAACAACTAATTTTGTCATTTATGATTCATAGGCAACTCTTTACATAAAGCTACAGATTTTCAAATTACCCCATTGAGAGAGGTGAAAGGGGAGGAACAGCAAGGCTGAACTCACATAGGTCTCGGCTGCTAAAAGATCAGAGCAGTAGCCGACTTCCTCAGAGGACTGCTCTAAATGCAGTTTCCATCCATGTTTCCTAAAAGCATTGATTCTGAAGAAAATCCACGTAACATTTTACCTGACTGGCTGCAGGAAAAAAAAATAGATGCCCACTGTCACCTAGCTGTATTGATTATGAGTGAAAGTGTGATCATCCTGCATCGACTTGCCCTGAAGAGCTGTGTGCCGTCAAAGCTGTAGAAGGAAATTAATGCTTTCATATCATGCCTGAGAAAAATATGAGATGCTGTTCACTTTGCCCTCTAGACAAGAAGGCATATGCAATAGCTAAAAGGTAATGGCTTTCAGAACATGAACTGGAGACTTTTATTAAAATCATTATTTAATGCACACACAAAAAAATAATGAACCCACAGCTGTGGCATTGGAAGTACCCATTTGTGCTCATTACTTCTTAGATTCCCAAGGTTTGCACTGCAAAAAGCACATATTTCTTAAATTAAAACTGTCTCTTTTGTCTAGAATATATATATCCTATAGGTTAATTCATTATAAATAATTGTAGATTTATAGGGTAAAAACTATTAATTAATCATGATGAGAATTTTTCTGTTTATTCAATTTTACTTTATCAAGGACACTAAGGACCAGTCTCTACAGAGCATCCATGTTGGTCCCTGAACATATTTTTAAACATACATGAGTATTTAAATGCTGGCTTACATTATGATTTTTTATAGGCTGTTAGTAGTTAATCTACTATATAGACATGTTCATAATGTAAGGAAATATTTGGAAATGCAGTATATCATATGTCACATTCATAACACAAAATCTGAAAATATAAGTATTTTTCAGCATTGTGAATTTCCTTTTGGAAATTTTACCTGGATTTCTAGTTATATCTTTTAAGAACTAAAATTTTGGTGGTTATAATTTAACCTCACCTTGGAAAAGAATGGGTGCAACACTGGACACTGTGTCTTTTAATCCTGAACCTTGACACAAACCAAATGCCATAACATTAATCATATATGAAAAGTAAATTTATTAAAAGATATACATGTGCATGAAGATATGGTACACACTCATGATTCAAAAAGACCATGACATTATTGAGTTATGACCTCATTCTGGCAAAAACATGGTTATCTTTCAGTGGACAGAACAAATACTATGTCTTATGAAACAACAAATGCCCACTACCCACCGTTGAAATTTGGACACATCTTTCATCACCAACACTAAAATGTCCTATGTATCCCAGGAGAGATAATGAATGAATAAGCCTGAGCTTCTAGATTCTAAACCCAGTTCAGCATCTCATTAGGCTAACAACTTTGGAAAAATTCAACTGTATTTTTAAATTTGGGTTTATTACTATTGTATACGCTATAAAGAAAAAATTGGAAGTCAAACAGTGCCTTTTTTTCCCTGTCACTCTAGATGCAATTCTCTAATCAGAAATAAATTTAATCATATAAATAATAGAATAACACAGAAATCTGTAGTTATCTGATTTCCAAAGGACAAGAATTAGTTAACCAATGTTACCCTTTACTGTACAAAGGAGAGTTTTATGAATTGACTGTCCATACTTTCTTCCTTTGACAATTTCCCATTATACAGTATGACTCACAAATGTGTGTGTGTACCTGTTTCATGTTCACTGTTATTGAGCAATCCCCATAACAATGCTGAGCAATAATTATCAGTTAGGCGAATATATCTTTCTTTTCTGTAAAGGAAAGTGACAGCAATACCTCACCAGCCAGGTTGTAAAGATTAAAAACTACATTACCAATAAAATACTTTGTAGATGATCTAGCATATTATCAATACTTAATCAAGCCATTGTTTATTATTATTATTGACTTTAACATGTGTCAATTAAAACAGATAAACACATCAGCATATTACTGACCCAAGGCAGTTAAGTTCCATAGTTGAGTCATGTTGAACATTTTCTTACCCATTGATCACCCCTGCACAGAGGAGTGAAACTGTTCTTTCTAGAATAAAAATACAGTTTCTCCATAAAATGCATATATTGTTGGGAACCATTTTTAAGTTTTAACTTAGTTTCTTTTATATTTAAAGGTTTTTCTACTGGATAATTTCCCTTAAATTATGATATTGGGTATAATAGTTACTTTATAATATTAACTTGAGACAATCAGGCTGAAGATGTGGGTTACAAAAATCACTAAGTATGAAAAGCACATTGTAGAAGTGACCATGAAATCTATATGGAAAGATGACTCCAATATCACATTTTTAGCTTACTACTTATTTAAAAATAGGGCCTCTACAGTTCACCTTCCCTCTTTTTGTTTTATTGTATATGTTTTTTCACATGAGATTTTTTTCATGTTATGATTTTGTTTCTGTGACAAATATACAACAGGTGATTCAGCAACATCCAAGTATATTCATCAAACATAGTCATAATTAATATGCCATATTTTGTGGATACTCATGGGATACCTGCCCTGTCCTAAACAGAAATGGAGGAGGAGTGGATTGGGGGCTGGGAATAGATGGAGGGACTGGGAGAGAGGAATGGGGGGAAACTGGGAAACTGAATCTGGGGTGCAAAATAAATAAATAAATTTATTTATTTTTTAAAAAAGCCTAGGTGGGGATGGAGAGGAGAACACATTTTATTTTTCAGAGTAGATTGGATTTGATTCTCAGCACCCATGTGGTAGCTTTCAACAGTCTACAACTCCAGTTGGAGGAAATCCAACCCCCTCTTTTGACTCCAGCAGTCATGGTACAGACATACATGCAGACAAAACACCCATATGTGGATGAAAAATAACTTGGACAACATGCTATTAATCTAGGGGGAGCTTGTATTTCATCTCATAATTTTGATGTTTAGTTAACCTTACATGCTAGTGTTTTCTTCATGTGTAAATAATCTCTCAGCTGTGACATTTAACATTTAAGTTATCCTTTATATCAAATGTCAATCCTCAGATAAACATACACTTATTTAGTGGTGTAGAACTGTTCATAAAGTTTTTTTTCTTCTGTAAATATGTCTCATTTTTATTCAGCAATGAAAATTTTTTTACTGTTTAATATAAAATTCTTCTCTAGAGCTTTAATTATTGTATTTTTCATGCTTAAAGAAGAATGGCACTCCATCCCCCAAGAACAATCAATCTCTAATAGCTCATTAGTAAATAATATGCTCTCAATTTCTTACTTTCAACCCATGTTAGAATTTTCAGTCTCTTTACCCTGTAGAGGGGCTGTGAGGATCTATAGGAAGATGGAGGTAATGGCAGTTGGATATGATATTTCATTATATAGTTGTATGAAATTCTCAAAGAAGATATTTCCATTTTTTTTATTTAATATTGAGCCCTTGGGTGAGAAGTCCTAGTTTCTTTTACACATTAAATTATTTTTTCATACCATTTATTGTTGTTTAGCTTCTATGTGCTCTGACGTCACCTCAAGTAACAAAACATCCTATTTGGGAAAAGTTTTAGTTGTTTATCTTATGAGGCCCATTCTATGTTGCTCAGTCTGTTTTGACTTCTTGGCTCCTAGACTCACGATTCCTCCACCTCAGCCTTCTTAGTAGCAGATATATCCGGCTCATATCTCTCTTAAGTGGCAAGCTCTGTATTTTAATTTTCTTGTTTAATCTGTTATTATCTTCTGTGTGTCTTTTAAACTGCTGCCTCTCATGCCTGTGCACACAATTCAGGCCTAGAAGAGAGCTTCCTAAGAATGTCAGTCACAGCACACATTCCTGTATTTTAACTTTGCTTCTGACGCAGACATTTATTCTGTGATGACTTACATGATATAATCTTTACTGCCTCTCAATTCACAAATAGACCCCTTTCATGTCAGTCAATTGGCAGACTTATCTACGATGTTCACAAACACCAATATACTTAAGTTTTATTGATAGCCAAAGATTCTATAATGTATTTCTTTTTTTCAGAAAATTTGACTTTAGCATTTTAAAATGTTAAACTTATTGGCTGATGTTTAAGTTCTACATTTTCTTACATTTATTCATTCTGAAGCAGTGACTTCAGTAACAGGGTTTTGAAATGAGTAATGTTTCCCTGAACTTGTCTGATAATAGAAAAATGAAAGGAGTTCCTTTTCTGGACATTTACAAGGCTTATTTTCTGGTGAATACACTAGTTGGAGACACAGCAAACTACATGTCTCTTTGAGTAATCCAAAGAAGACTTCACCCTCCTCTTGCTAAATAGAGAATTACGGCATCTTCTTCCTCCTTACACTCTCAAGTGCTGGGATTATAGGCTGTGCCCCCATGCTCAGCTTCCTATAGTGCATTCATACCCCATTGTACGTCACTCCTAACTTTACAAATCTGAATATGAACTAAACTTTCTACACGTATCAATCACAGTTTTCTTTGCCACAACTATGGGGGTGGTGGGGGAAAAAATCAGCTTAAAAAGTGAATATTTTCTTCTCCCTCAGTTTCAGAGGTTTGGTCTAGGGCCATTGGCTTTTCTGTTTCTAGAATCATGGAGAGAATGAACATTCGTGTTATAGGTTCATGTAGCTGAGGTTACTAGCTTTATGAAATTAAGCATAGAATAGCCAAAGGGAAGAAGGGGCAGGACACAAGCTGTATACTTCTCAAACCATGCTGCATTTTCTAAGTTTCCATCATATCTGACTAATTGCATCAAATTATCTACACATTCCTGAAATCTCAGCCCTCATGCTCCAGTCTCCCCTAAAGTCCTCCATCCTCCCACAAGGCTAACTAAATGTGAGCCAGTGGAGTTATTCTATATTCAGATCATAATGATGGTTTGCTTTCTCTGAGTGTTCTGTCAGAGTGTTCTGAGGAGGGCTGTTTGCCACAGGAAGTCCCTTTCTACCCCGAGAGGTGATATGGTTTGAATCATCCACTTAGTTATTGAAAGTGGGAAGTCTGTGAGGAGTGTATGAAGTTAGCATCCTTGATGACTCCTCCTTTAGAGCTCTTGAGGCTACTGATTGTTTCTTTAGGGGTGTGTGTGTGTGTGTGTGTGTGTGTGTGTGTGTGTGTGTGTGTGTGCATGTGTGTGTATGTGTGTGTGTACATGTGCATGCTCATGTATCTCTGACTGTGTTAGTGAATAGCAAACATTCTGAATCTTACTGCTATCACTGTTCTAAAGGTTTCTCACTTGCTCAGGGTTACCAGCAATTCTTCCCAGGCTCTGACATATATTTGACTAATTGACTTCACTGTTTCACACAAAGATGAGGAGTAACTGCTGTGGATATCACTCTATCAATAAAGCACTGATTGGCCGGTAGCCAGACAGGAAGTATAGGCGGGACTAACAGAGAAGGGAGGAGAGGGAACAGGAAGGTGAAAGGGGAGAGACTGCCTGGAGCCGTGGCCAGAACAAGGAAGATGTAAAGTACCGGTAAGCCACGAGCCACGTGGCAAAGTAGAGATTAATAGAAATGGGCTAAATATAAGAGTAAGAGCTAGACAATGATAGGCCTGAGCTAATGGCCAAGCAGTTTAAAGAATGTAAGCGTCTGTGTGTTTATTTTGTAAATGGTTTCTGGGACTGGTGGGACTTGGGAGCTGGCGGGACTTGGGAGCTCGAGAGAAATTTTCCAGCAACAGTAACTTCAGAGATTTCCGATGTCTTATATTTAAACAGCTAGCTCTACTGCTTGTTATTCCTAAATTCCACATAGCAAATTCCTCCGTGACTCTGATCAGATTAACCAGTGATGAAGAGATTCAACTTCAAAGACTGATGGACCAATGAAGCTGGAGGACGTCTCTGTAGATAAGACTGCTTAGAGTTTTTCTAGAAGACTTGAGTTCAGGTCCGATTGTTAGGACCCAGTTTGGGTGACTCAAAACTGCCAATTCAAGGGGATCCGATGCCCTCTCTGGCTTATTCAGGCACCTGCACTGCATCCCTCTGCCCTCTCTGTGTAGAGACAGAATACAATGGAACAAAAATAACATAAAATATTGTATGTTTTAAATAACCACTTTTGTTTTTGCTGTATTATTTGGTAACTTATCTAATAGAAACATTATGAAAGTGATAACACATATTTATAGCTATTCCTTCTTTAACTCTCCAAAGCCATGAAAATCCAAATAGACATTATAGGACATGAACTTTGGATAGAAAAACTTCTAATTTAAATATTTGAAATAAATAATGTTGAAAGGTTTTTAACTTTAAAAATTATTTTAGTTTTGCCAGCACTGTTCATTGAGTATGTTTTCTTTTTCCAGTATACATATTTTACACTTGTCAAAGCTTATATGCCCACAGCTTTATTTCTGGTTTCTACATAAAATAAAAAAATAATAATATGGCATATTAATATGACAAATGCTAAAATCTTCACATAGAATCCTATTTTAGAGTCCAAATGCTGTAGAAAAAGTGAAAATGATCAGGATACAACAAAAGAGATGATACAAACATGTAGCAAATATGCAAAAATAAATGGATGGTGCTAAAATCATATTATTTCCAAGCACAGTTATGTGTTACGTAGAAATACTTGAGGTGAATGACCCACCACTACATATATCATTGGTCGACTACTTGGCTAGTAATATGATAGGCACCTTTAATATGTTTGTGTAACTATGTCCTTTACTGTTTACACAATGAAAATCAGGTAAGGACTCATTTATCAGAATATAATTTCGTGGTAAAGTGACATCATATTGGACTTCAGCATTAAATTTTGTGACTGCAGAATCTCATTTGCATGAAGGCAATTAAAACACAATGATGATTACATCAGAAAACAAAAGATTAAAATATTCAAATCAACTTCCTTTGTTCAACCCCAAATTTACATCCCAAAAGCATCCCAAAACAGAGCCAATCAACTATGCTTTACTCAACAAAAAAGAGAAATGAGTTTTCTACATTTGGGATGTAACACAAAATACCTTCCCAAGCAGCACATGAAATAAAAAGTGATTTAAGGGACATTATTTTATGAATGTGAAAGTTGAAGTCTTCCATGATTTGTACAAAGAAAATGCTTTCAATTGCTCATTTGTCAAGGATGACTAAGTCACTGAATATGCTTGCATTTCTCTATTAATATTCAAAATATGCAAAACATCTGTTCCTTAGGAAATATCTAGCCAGATTAAATATCACCCAATAACCATTTTTCAAACATAGGCTTTATCACTAAGTTGAAATTTTCTGAAGTAGGTGCACGATGATGCTGGATTGTCTAATATCAAGGAAATG
Organism: Peromyscus melanophrys; assembly: GCA_902168415.1. Classification (NCBI taxonomy): domain Eukaryota; kingdom Metazoa; phylum Chordata; class Mammalia; order Rodentia; family Cricetidae; genus Peromyscus; species Peromyscus melanophrys. The sequence continues at coordinate 27,429 of CABHPR010157545.1, read as the reverse complement.
GTTCTAGCTGGAAAAAAATTAACATTGTATAAATCCAGTCATTGCACCCATGGTTGTGGAATTATCTTTTTGTACACTGTGAAGATGTGATACTCTGATAGGTTTAATAGAGAAGCTGAACAGCCAATAGCTAGGCAGGATTTCCAAGCTGAGAGGATGATGAGAGGAAGGCAGAGTTGCCAGCCAGAAACAGAGGAAGCAGCATGGACAGTATAGAGTAAAGGTAACCAAACCTTGTTAAAAAAAAAAAAAAAAAAAACCATGGATTATAAGATATGGGATAATTTAAGTTATAAGAGCTAGTTAGAAACAAGCCCAAGCTATCAGCTGGACTTTCTTCATTAATAATAAGTCTCCATGTCATTATAGGGGAGCCAGCAGACCCAATGAAACAGTCCAACTACAACCCAAAAATTAACTTAGGTACCCAGATGAAATCAAACAGAAAGAATATACTGAACACAAGATAAATATATCAGGAGGACAAATCACAGAGTCCTTAGCAGTTTATTTTGGAATTATGCACTAGCCTCTATCATTGATCCAAAACAGTAAATAATTAATGTTGATATAAATGGTCAGATTTACAATAAGTAAAAGGCATATGAGTAGAATAATCAGATTTTTTAAATTTGAACACTTTTAAGATAAATTTAGCTGTGAAATGTAATGTCAGGTTGAAAATTAAATTTTCCAGCAATTTCAAAGTATGTTTGAGTGTGTATGCTTGATTATTAACTATATTTATAGACCAGTTTTAGGTTCACATCAAAGTTGAGTTTGAAATTTCAAGAGATCAAATAAAATGTCTGTTCCTACAAACTCATCTCAATATCTTGTACCACAATGGGATATTTGTTATCATTAATGAATTTACATCAACAGGTCTTTTTTTTTTTTTGGTCTAGTTCCTTTTTATTTAAAACATTATATAGATTCATAGTTGATATTATAGTTCAGTTTCATTCTCATAGATCCTAGATTTTGAGAAATATAATGATACATAAGTATACTTTCTGAGCATAGAATATTTAAAAATAATGACTCTAGAGTAATTTTACTTCCCTTAAATTCTCTCTAGTTTATCAAATCACTTCTCCCCACTCAGAAGTTCCTAATAAGCAATGTTTCTGTGTTTGTTTGTTTGTTCTATTGTTCTGTTTTTAGCTCTCTTTTAGGAATAATTTTTCTATATATAATGCCATTTAGAGGGAATCAAATAATATGCAACTTATTCAGATTGGCGTATTATTTTTAAGTATTTAAAATACTTCCAGGCATTTTAACAAATTTCAATGCTGAATAACAGCTTGTTTTCTATGTGTTGAGTATTTATGCACTCATCTACTGAAGGGTATCTTTTTTATGAACTATTTGCTCAACTCTTTATTTTATTATCCTTTGTTGTATTTTGTTGTGTTTTATTTTCTGAGACAGGTCTTCACTTTGTAGTGCAGGCTAGCCTAAAACTCACTATATAGTCCAGCTGGCCTAGGATCTACTGCCATCCTCCTGACTTAGAACAATGCCTAGCTTTTGGGCCATTTTAAAAATCATATATTTTATTTTCTTATACAAAAAAATAATTAATACTGAATAATATTTATGGTATTTTAAATAAAATATATCTTTTGTAAATATTCTTTCCAGTCTGTGGCTTGTCTTTCCTATTTTCATAACAATACCTTCTATGAGCTCATAATATAGACTTCCTGGGATTAATTTTAATGAATCATACCTGATTTATTAGCTATTCTGTAGATCTCCTCTTTGGTGTTGCTCGTGAAAAGTCATGACCATACTCAAGGGCTTTAAAATACTACTGGTGAATCTGGGAATGCACTATAAATTATTTTTATAATCTCTTTTTTAAATGCTTGGTAAATTTCACCAGTGAACACAGGTGACCTCTACAGTTTCTACATTGGTAGGCTATTAATCCCTGATTCAATTACTTTAAAAGATGAGGGCCGGTTGGGGCATATGTTGTTTAATATTCTTGGACATTTCTGGATCTGTGATTTGGTGCTAGGCACTAATTTAGAGAAACCATGTAGGTATTATTGCTTCAATGATGGTTCTATTCCCTTCTTCCCCCTTCTCCTTCTCTTCCCATTGTGCATCTGGTATACCATTTTGAATTGTCTCCTGCTTCTTGGATATACTGCTCTGATCTCTTGAAGGCTCCTTATTTCCTCTCTCCTTTTATTACCCTCACACCTATCTGTTTACCTTTTCTTCTTTTTCTTAGTTTGCCTGTCTGTGAGTTGCTTGAGAATAGTATGTCACTTTGTTTATAGGCAAGTAGTGTATTATCTGGCTTGTTCTGATTGAGTCTTTTTCTTCTTTACTGTTCTATTTTGGAAGCATCCATTGTTATGTACTCAAGCTGAGGGGATGTTTTTAAAAAGCCTAGTTTTCCAATAAGCGCTTTGAAGTCTTCAGAATTTTCTACATGATTTTTGTTTCTAGTTTTTCTTTTAGATTCTTTCTTAAAATTCTCACCTCAGCTTGCATCATTCTTGTTTATATATGTCATCTATTTATTCCATTAAGCCCATAATAGATAGCTGACCATAGTTGGTTTTCTCTTATTTTTATTCAAGTTTCTTGCCTAATAATCCCAACAAAGTTAGTAGATCCGACTCTGATTCTGATGCCTTTTGTCTCTTTACAGTGTTGTTACTGGTTTTGCATATGGCTGCATTTTTCTTTTGTCAAAAAGGTGGACTCGCTGTGCTGGGTAAAGGAAACTGTAGTGAGTAGAACCTGGTGGCACATGTAGAGAAGAAATGTAGCTTTCTGAAGGTCTATGATTGGTCCGCAGTCTTCAGGGGAGCATGAGCCTCAGGAGAGCTTTTCATTCTCCCCACCTCTTGAATATAAATTTTGAGGTAACTGGAGCTAGTGTGTCTCTTCTGTCACATCATTTAAGCTTTGCTGAAATCTGCACTGAGTTTCTAACTAAATGCTTGCCCTTGAAACTGCTGTTAGGAATGGGATGCTCTGATAGCTTTCAAAATAATAATTTCTTCCCCTGCCTCGTTCTGAAGTCAAGTTTTGTTTTTAATTAAATAGTCACTGTAGCACCCTGGTAAGTGTAGTAAGGGTCCAATACCCTAAAGTTTGTAGGATAAGCCTTAGTCTCCCATAGTTCTGTCTGTCACTGTTTTCCCTCACTCACCACAAACAAATTTTCAATTAGAATTTAGGTTTTGTTTTCTGAGTATTTATCCTCACAGCAGTTTCTGCTTGGGAAGATTTGGTTCTCTCTGTGTGCCTTTGTGTCTCTTCAGTTTCAAAAAGTAGCACTTTCCCTTATGAAATTCTTTTTGGTGAAACTAAGACTATCTGCCAACTTTTCATTTTGTTAATGTTTTACTTTGTTTTAATGGAGTGGTTACTTGCTTTTGTTTTACCTTTTATTGAAAATATATTATTTTCTCATACAATATATCTTGATTACAGTTTTCCCTCCCTCTACTCCTCCCCTACCATCTGGATCCACTCGCTTTCTGTCTCTCATTAGGAAAGAACAGGCTTCTAAGAGATAACAAAATATAACACAATAAAATATAATAAGATAAAACAAAAACTACCAATGCAAACCAACAGAAGGAAAAGAGCAAAGAGCCCAAGAGAAGGCACAAGAATCAGAGACTCACTCATTCACATACTCCAGAATCCCATAAAAAGAACACTAAGTGAAAAGCTATAATACATACTCAGAAGACCTGGTGCAGACCCATACCATACCAGCCCTGTGCATGCTGCTTCAGTCTCTGTGAGTTCATATGAGTTGATTTAGAGATCCTTGTTTGGAGTAGTGATTTTTAAGTTCATTAACTTATTAAAAAATGCTAACTTAAACTATAATTTTTAACATTTGTAACATTCATGGTAGAGTTGCATACGTGCATGTGCATATACAAATGTACACATGTATAATAAACATATTACATAATATGTATATATTGATGTTTGTCAACTGAAGGCTTTATTCCACAGATATTGTGGCCAATAGTGGTTTAGTTTTAACAATATGAACAGTATTTTCAAGCACAAAGTTTTACATGAGCTTTCATTTATAGAACAAGTTTATAAACATTGCCTAAATAATGTAGCTGGTACTAAATCAGAAACATTCTGAATCCATGCGCTTTATATTATATCTTGTGGACTAGCAATTGGTTAGCCTGTAGAGAATAGCCTAATAGCCTCTGGAACAGCAAGTCCCATTAATAATATCATTTTTCTGCAGCATGAAAATACTGCTACTGCATACAACATACGTAATTATAATAATCTTTTAGGTTTGTTGACAGGAGGAAATGTAGACAGACTTTCTTTTGAAACAGATCTTGGCAGGAACTGCACATCAAATATTTCAGAAAAATCCCTAACATTCAGCCAAAATGCAACCAACAGAAAACAGTAATCTATGCTGTTAACTCTAGTACTTAACTGGAGACAATTCAGTTTCTGCATTTGTAGGTTATTAATCTCTGTGATCAGCAACAAATACTAACCTGTGTGTTCCTCAATTTTCTTGCCCCACATTTAGCTGAGGAGCTATTGGTAACTGAGAGCTGCTTACAAAGGGAGAATTCATTTTATTAATTTTATTAATTTTATTAAGAGTTTTGCCACTAGTAGGTAGAACACATTCCAGGAGGTGACCACACACCCAAGAATTTATAACCAGCACCAATTGGACTGTCTATTTAGAAAAAATGAGAACAGAAAATTGGGTTGCCATGGAATGGGGGTGGACTCTGATGAGATGAGAAGGTTAATGTGATCAAAATACTTGTATGAACATCTCAAAGAATTGATTTTAAATACATATTATACTTCATATGTATGAAATGGTTATACAGTTGCCTCATAGAGTTATAGGGAGAATTAAATAAGATGGTTATAAAGTCTTTAGCACGATTAATAGCTAAGGCAAGGATTTTGATTAGGACTCTGACGATTGTAAAGGGAAGATAAATTACCTTAATTTACAGCATTTTATTTTAAATTCCTATGACTGAGAAGTCATAGATTTATGTAGAATTCATTTTTAAAAAATATTTCTTCTGTGTTTCTCAGATTCATGTATTTCTACTGGGCTTCATGCTCAAACAGATTTTTACTTTCTTGCTTATAATGGAAGCATCCCCTGCTGTCCTTTTCTGATTAATAAAAATACAAATGCCTGCTTTGTTCTTAGAGATCCCAAGCATTTTTTCATAGCATTGCTTCAGATTTTTCTGCTTCCAACATGATATCCACAACTGTATCCACAACTTTTAATTCATTAAAAACAATAAATTGAAGCTATTTCTCAAGTATAAGGTAGAATAAGTGTACCAATGTATAGATGTGTACAAAATACTTCCTTCAAAAGTAATGAGAGGTGTTAGCTACCAGACTGCTCTCACTGTAAATGATGCCTTGATGGTATTTTGGTGGGTCACTTAAAAGCCAAGGCAAGGGATGTGCTAACATGGTATAATGAACTATTTCAATTATTTATGTTTGGAAGCATACAGAGCCAAAGGCAGGAGACTGAAGCAGGAGGTAAGTACCTAGGAGCAAAGTACTAGAATCACAAACTCTTGTGACAAGAACTTGTTCAGAGGTGTCCCTGAGGAGAAACCAGTGAAGCCCATAAAGACAGAGTACAGATTGTCACCATTGGTTTGGTTCCTGCCTGTGACTGGCTATTCTCAGATGTGAGTCCACATAATGTTTATTTTCCCATACTGTTGCTTGGGGGTTGGTCGGATGGTGGCAATGTTTGAAGTCACTCATGATGAGTAAGGGTGAAACTTAGAGACCCATTACTTCTGTCATTTTCAAACGTTCAAAAACTTCAGCAATCACCAAGTTTTTAATTATCCTGACACTCATTTTGAAATTACTGTCAGTTTCTTTCCCAGTTCCCTGACTACTTTAAGTGGCAGTTCTTTCCGGTGTTCCTATCATCTTTAGGTACCTTTGTACTGTGCCTCATTCAGAAACCAAGTCTAATGATTTCTGAATCTCTAATTTTCATCATTTTCCTCAGTTCCTCGGCATAGAATTTAGTTCCCAAGTGGCTGACAAACAGTGTGTGTTCAACATGGTTGGTATTGAATTTTTCACTATTCTCCCCATTTGGCTAGGGTCATCATAATTCATTCAATCTCCCTTTTTATTCTTCCATTTCCTATCTTATCTACCCTATTGCCAAATTTGCATTAATTAGTTTTGATTTAGCAAAACTTCTTGGGGCTACTTTCTTTGCTCTTTGCCATAGTGATTACATTACTTCAGTTCTGATAAGCTCAACTGGAAAAAATTCATTTATTCAGGATCAGTTTTAGTACATAACTATCATTTCCCAGACAATATCCCAGTCGCCATGATATGGAAATAAAAGATATAACACTGGGCCTTGAAAGATGATGCAGTGTTTAAGAGCAGTTGTTGCTTATGCGGAAGGCCTAGCTAGGTTCACTGCCTAGCATCCATATGAAGGCTCAAAACTATCTAAAATTCCAATTTCAAGGAATCCCAATACCTTCCTTTGACCTCTGCAATCACTAAGCATTCATGTGGTGCAGGATGAGACTCCCATACACATAAAATAAAATAAACAAGTCTAAGAAAATTTAAAATATATAAAAATGAAATGCTTCTGGGGAAAATTATAATTCAAATCTTCAAGTAATGGCTTTTAAGAAGTAGAAAGATATTTTTATAAATACAGTGATCAGAGTTGAGCTATTTAAAAGAGCAATATTTGAGCAGAAATTTGAGCAGGTAAAGGACCAAGGCTGCGTCTTTCCTTCTCTAATTTGTCTCTGCTGACCTGTCCCTCCTCCTAAACTGTCTCTTCCATGGGACACATGAGTGACTGAAAGATAAAAGCCAATTGTGCTGCCTTTCTGTTTCTAAGCTCTGTCCCATTTCCACCCTCTTACACCTGCTAACTCCTCACCTCAGATCCTCCCCCTTGCCATCTCAAACTCATGCAACCTAAACACACTGTCGCTTTTAATATCTTTATATAACCACCATTTGAGACCTGCAAGGAACTGTCACCTTCTGCCCCCAAAACTGATTAACTGTAGGGAACTATTTCAATCACTAGCTCCTCTGGTCACAGTTTTCTAAATTCTTATGCCAACAGTAGCCACGTTGACTCTTATGCATTGTCTGATCTTCCATGAAACACAATGGCTTGGAGTTCTGTATCATTTACAACAGTTTTTCTTTAGGGCAAGAAATGGCTTATATTTGGGGTAAGGAAAGAATAGTAGTAGCCATGTACTTTACAGTTGGCTTTTTGAGAACCTGTAGTCCAATGTGAACTATAATTCTCTATGTAATCTAAGGTGGCCTTGAAATCATGAGCCTTTCTCAGTACCAAGAATGTTGATATTGCAAGTTTAACAGTATTCTGAGGTTGGAGGTAAACTTCAGTAAAAAGATAAAATGAATTTTATATGCAAATATATTCCTCTCCATTTATGTTTTTGTTCTTCGGATTTTATCTTCTCTGTTTTTCCCACATGTGGGGTGTGTGTGTGTGTGTGTGTGTGTGTGTGTGTGTGTGTGTGTGGTGTTCCTGTTGTTAGCTAATCTGAATTAGGAATAAAGAAGAATTATTAAACTTTAGAGCCATAACAGACTGGATTATCACTGGATTTTAAAAGAAAGACATACTGTTAAGGTCAAGAGAGATAAGAAAACATAAATTGAGAGAGTGTCTTATGTGGTGGTATTGTGTTCCCCAAAATATTGTGTACCTTAATAAACTTATCTGGGGTCAGAGACAGAACAGCCACAATATTAAACATGAGGATAGGCAGTGGTAGCATACGCCTTTAATCCTAGCATTCCAGAGACAGAAACCCCTCTGGATCTCTGTGAGTTCAAGGCCACATGGGAAACGGCCAAGCTTGGTGACCCACGCCTTTAATCCCAGAAAGCACGCCTTTAATCCCAGGGAGTGGTGGTAGAAAGCAGAAAGGTATATAAGCGTGAGGACCAGAAACTAGAGGTATTTGGCCTGGAGAAGCATTTGGCCTGGAGAAGCATTTGGCCTGGTTAAGCATTCAGGCTTCTAGCAGCAGTTCAGCTGAGAGCCATTCGGATATGAGGACATAGAGGCTTCCAGTCTGAGGAAACAAGACCAGCTGAGGATCCGTCGAGGTGAGATAGCTGTGGCTTATTCTGTCTCTCTGACCTTCCAGTGTTCACCCCAATAACTGGCCTCAGGTTTGATTTTATTAATAAGAACTTTTAAGACTCATGCTACAGTCTTAAGTTCCAGAATCCTGAGATTTGAGTTGTCCTGAAAACAAAGAATTCTCTAAAGCACTAGAGTGTAGGTTTAAATGGATATTGGGAAAGGAATCTATAATATAATTGCATGTGGTATTGACAAAGGCAAGAATTTAGAAACATTCACTTGCAATGACTTGAACATGATAATTATAATACTCTAAAGAAAAAGTGAGCTATTTTCTCTCCTGTGTTTGCATAAAGGATATTATATTTTACCTGCTATCATTGGTACATTTAGATCTATTTTAGGTGGTCAAAACTGAAATTCAGCAAATTATTTGCCCTTCAAATTGGTGAAAATGATGAAAATAATGACTGACATGTCATTTTAAAATAGCTTCACTTATAAATGTGACATTTCATCAGGCAGGAAATCGATGTATATATTCCATAACTCTGCAAACACTATTTGGAGCAATTTCAATGGTAATTTGATTTTAAAAACAATAAAACAAAACACAAGAATATCAGAAATTAGCATTTTTATATAAGTGGAAGAAACAGAATGTGATATACTCCTATTAAGGTACCAGTTTTAATATAATTGACTCAGTCTCTCACTTTATTCCAAATTCTTATCCAAGTTTTCTTGGTGCACAGGGAACTAGCATGCTAGAATCCTATCCCAGGACTAAATGGTAATACCTTTGAGGTCTCATCATATTAGGATATGTAAACAGTAATAGTAGATGTTGGCACCTAAAGTAAACTTCCCTTTCTGATGGATCATATATCCACTAAGCATAGCAAGATTGCTAAAGACGGTATTCCATTGGAGTCACAAAGCAAGCAGAGCCCTGAGAGTAAACAGATGTTTCAAGTCCCTTGTGAAGTAAGAAATAGTTGTTTTTCTTTGGCCAACATTTATTTTAGTCTAAATGTGAGAAATCAAAATGGTTCATCTTTCTATGAAAAAGTCATAAATATTAGCATTTTTCTGTATATGCCTCACTTTATTCTTATGAATTCCTGACATGAAATAATTATGAACAACAGTAGAGATATGCTTGGTCATAATTTCCTCTTCTCTCTTTCTAATTGTGGATAATCTCTTCTTTGTAGTTTGAGCCATTTTAGTCAGAACTTATTGTAAAACTGAACTTAGATCAACTAATTTTTTATTATAAGCCCGTAGGCTCATTTTATTGAATATGATTCCCAAAAATGAAAATTTAATCTCAGAGCTTTAATAAATAATGATTTTAATGGGAAACATTTTAAATAGAATGAGCTTTGATATTAATATTACATTAACTTAAATACTTATTCCTAAAACACAGCCTATCATTTCATAATGTATTTATTATCTTTTCTCATTCTATAGCCAAAGCTTTGTTTTCCTAACTCTCTAACATTATATTGAGATGTTGAATACCTAACAATGTTCATTCTAATCTTAGTTCTAACTCAAACAAATACAAGATTTGTTGATGTAAAAATTGTCTCAGAATATTTAAATATGTTTAAATTTGTTTATATGAAATTATACTTTAAGCACTAGTGCAATAATGAAACCCGAATACAGACACACTACAAGAGGACCATGGTCTCACACACAATAATGAAAATATGGGATGCTATGATACTGAAACTTCCAATAATTGTCATCTCACCGCTGCATTGATTTTCTACTTTTCTCTAATTGCCACTAAAAGAAGAACATATTTTCCGTTTTTAGAGTCCTGAAACTGAAAGATTGTTCCAAGAAAGGGAAATGAAGCCTGTGTACGGGTCATGGTCTGAAATTCTGCATTGCTCTTTCACTCTGGGTAACAGGGAAATTGTACTCTTTTGTCTTTTTTTGATGGAGGATACTTGGTGAACAGTGGAGGTTGGCAATTAGTGCTTGTCTTTTATTTAAAACAGAATGTTTGTATATTTATTATTTTACCTACCATTTCACTATTCTAGTTATTTTTTATTGTATCCTACACTTTAAAAGATATCTCAGAATCTGTATCATTTTAGTATTTACCCATCCTTTTGTGTCCTTGAATCTGTGTTCTTTAACTTCCACTCTTTCATCCTCACTTGTATTTCTGGCAATTCTAGGCTATAGCAATTGCCTTTGTTTTTATTTCCCCAGAATTTGAAAGTAATTCCCTACAGCTAAAGACACCTTACATTTAATATACTCTACTTGAGGGAATTGGGCTGGAACTAACCTAAAAGTCTCCCTTGTGTGGATGAGTTCTCATATCATAAGATGTTATGCAAGCTGCCAAGGAAGAGAATCATTCAGTAACCCTACCCAGCTGTGAGGCCTATGAACCACAAATGTGACCAGCATTCATGTCCCCAAAGGTGGTAGCACTGATAATTACACGTTGGCCATAACCAACAACTGTCGAATTGGACTTAACTCCTGCTTAATAGCAGAGAAGTCATGCCTGGTACTGTAAGCCTAGTCATGGTTGGTGAGGCTGTGTAACCTAAGAAGATACCTACTACCTCCACTTTCCTAAACCAGTATAATTCCTAACTGTATTTGAAATACCCATCCTTACACCCACAGATGAATGTGACTCTCACTCCTTATCAAAGAAGCTTCTTTTTTGCCTCAAAGACCACTACAGAACGCCACAATTGGCTACAATTCAGAAAACCCCTGACTATGGGGTGCCTGGACCCGATTGACAAGTCTGTAACATCCCTATACCTAGCTAGGGATTAGGAAACATCTCAGAATTGAGGATGGATATATGGTAAGTGCCAGAACAGGATCTCTGTGGTGACATTGTATTTTTTATATAAGACAGGGAAGCTGAGCCCATTGAATCTCAACAACATGATGGCTGAAACAGGACCTGAACAATGGCAACACCAGTTGACATGCCACTGTGGATGGGAGACATCTCAGGAGACTCTACCCACAAGTGAAGAGCCATCAGCAGTTAATGACTGCTGAGAGAGGGGAATCAGTGTTCCCCCAAGATGAGCCTCCTGATTGCCTATCCAGTACTTAACAGTCAGCCCTATGAACACATACATAGGAGCAACACGAAATGGACTCAACAGGCTGTATTTATATGTTTATATATATGTTTACATGCAATAATGACTAATTAAAAAGAGGAAGGAGAGAGAATGGGATGAGGAGTAGATCTGGGAGGAGTTAAGGATATGGAGTTAAGTAGTGGGTGAGTATGAATGAAATACATTGTATGAAATTCTCCAAGAATTAATTTTAAAAGTAAATTAAAGTTCTGTTGAATCAGGAAAAAAATACTCTAGGTTTTACAAAGTGATTTACTTTAATATTTCAAGAGAGATCATGATCTTGAAAATTCTTTAGCGTTTTAAAGAAGATTAATAAATTTATGTGATTCCAATGACCTTAGTTCCTATTAGCGTATTTTGCTGTTTTTTTTTTTAAATACAAGTCAGCAAATAACTTGAAATTTATTTACTTCATTCATGGGGTTAATTAAGATGTTATTAATATTGCATTTATAATGTACTACAGAAAATGATGCTTGGTAGGTGATTAGTAAATCTAATATAAAAACAAACTTTCCTCCATCCTACCCCCAACGTAAACATAGCACAGCAGAAACCAGATATGAACAAAGGAATCCTGGCTAGTTTAAACATAGTCAGTACTTCAATTTCATGATAAATTTATCATATATGTCAGAACTTACATAAAAGTCTACAACAACAGTTAAAATTTACCAAGGCTGTTTTGACAGTACAACAGTTAGAATCACTGGGGTTGTAAAAAGACAATGTCTGGTATCTCTTTAATTGGAGTTTAAATCTGCTCATCTTGAAGCAGTCATAAACTGAGAAATACCCAGTTACCTGCTCCTTTGGAAGGCAGCACCTGTAAGTAATATATCTACCGCCATTTCTACTGCAAGGCCCGATGCTTGGCTACCACATCTGAAACACAATGTTTCAGTTCAATGAAATATGCAATACTGTGTGGGGATAAGGTCAGTACCTCTTAAGTATAATGTAATTTCTGCAGTAAAATTAATTTTATGGCATGCGTAAAAAATTTTATGTGGGTTAACTACTTTTAATTACTAGCCAAATTTTGTTTCTTGGAATTCATAAATGAAGCACTTCCACCCACCATAAAAATGACTAGGTAAAAAAATATCAGTAGTGTCCCTTGTGGCTTCCACTTGTAAGTTATGTCAAAATCTTAGCTGTAGAAAACTGTGACCGATATGGCCTTTTAGGGTCACTGGAACAGAAAGTGTGGGTCATGACTAGAAGTAGTTATAAATTCTCTCATAAGTTAGTTATCTGGGGATGTCAATTTAGATTCAAATAATAGGAGGTATGGAATGGACATATATAATCTAAATTAATTATCTAGAAATAGAGAAAGCATGGAAAATTCTGCTTGACTACAGGCAGAGTTTTGTTTCATCAGGTTAGAGGACAGACAAGGGAAGAGAAATATGATGTTTCATTCACAAACTCAGTCGTCTAGACATGTTCAAGCTACTAAGCTCCCAGGTTAGCCCATGTGTCAGAATCTCTTCCATTTTTGTCTAAAGCCATACTATTTACCTAGGTCCCTTCTTACATAAACATATTCAAATAATCAAAAAAGTCTATTATTACATGTCATTTTTATTTATACAATAACTTACTCTCATTGTTTTGTCAAATGTAAGAGTGTTTTATATACAGCATCCCATTAGTGTCAAAGGTAAATATTACTGATACCCATGGACAAATGAAGAAACATGCGTCTGAAGAGAGTGAGCCAGCCATCAGTTTAGCCTGTGTTTCATCTCTGAGTGCTATGAACACAGTTTGAAGCTGTTACCCATTTGTCAGCCATCTTTAATATTTCCCAGTATTTTTACCTGTAAGAATCTTAGTAAATATAGTTAAATTAAGTCATGTCTTTAAGAAAAATATATGTTATTAAGGACCATGAGTTCTGAGAAACAGCATAAGTCACAATGTGAAATGTTCTTGTACTTGTAGAGTTGATAAGATAAAGATCTTTCAGGCATAGATAAATAATTTGCTTTTAATGTAGAATTGTTCATGCATATATCTACTGAAATTGCATTATATTCTTTTCCTTCAGCCTTTCTGTCCTAAGAAATTAAAATGATCTAGGAGTATAAAGAAACATTTATTAGATGAACTAGTGGATACAATCTTTAGCTTTATTTCACATTCAATCTAATATAAATAAAAATCTAGACATCGACTAAGAAATAAAATGCACTACTATACTTAGAAGCATTATTATACAAAGTAGGAAGAAAAAAAATAAAAAACTTGCTGCCCACTATTTTTGAGCTCTGTTCTTATATACTGAAGACACTAAAATTTTGATATACTTCAATGTAAAAAAATAAGATTCTTTGAAAAAAAAGACTATTATCTAGAGCCTTGGAGATTAGATCTAAGAGTCCCCCCCCCCCCCCCCAAAAAAAACCTTTCTTGGACTGTAGGATTACAGATCCAAATCTTTAAACCCATCAAAACCTCCCTAGAATGCTAAAACACAGTGTGAACAAATCACAGACTTGAGAAACATCAATTTTTTAATGTCCTAAACCACTGGCTTATAAAATATAAAGGGATGTGGTATAACATGGATCTGAGGATATACACTGGAGAGACAATTATTGGCAGGCATTTTTGGCATTGAATTGTACTCAATAATGTAGTTTTATTGATGCATAAAGAAATGAATGGATAAAGTATACTGTGAGCAATATATTATCCCCTGATATTAAGAACTCACAAAGCTACAAAAATTTCCATTTTAAATATCCCTTTAAATTAATGATGAAATTATAATACTGTTTTGATGTTGTATTTAATATAAAGGTAAACTTAAAGGAGTCCATTATGGGAATAACCATAAGATAAAAAAAAATGTTGACTTAGTAGGTTTGGTTTTTAAATACTTAAAGGATGGAATCATCATTTACTGAGATGAAGCAGAATATAACAGGTTCTGTTTGGAAAGGAAAACCAGGATGTTTCAACAAATGATGCTGCTCCTCCTTAGGTTTCAAATGGAAATATCAACTAGTCAAATAAATAAACAGTCCTGGAATTCATCAAAACACCAGGCATCAAAGCATGAGATCGTCCTGGTACAAAAAAGAATGTGTTTTGATACATGATAGAAATGCTACAGTTTAATCCCATTTGGCTACAATTTAAAGATCAGCAAAGAGGGAGTGGTGTTCCTAAAAATCATTTCTAACAAGCTGCAGCTAATAAGGTAAGCAGAGTGAGCAGCAAGGTATCCAATAATCCAAGTGAAGAAAATATTTCCAGGAAAAGTGAATACTTACCAGAGCAATCACTGTGAAAAATAGAGTTGAAGAATATGAGAGTTCAACTGACTGTACCAATGATAGATGCTGCAGCATCACAAAGAAAAAAAGTGTCTTCTAAATATGAGAACAAAGGATTTGTAATGAGTAGAGTTAAAAGTCGGTAGAGTTTTGATTAAAGGATCAGAAAATGGAGAAAGGACTTAAGAGGACTCTTTGGTCTGGAAAAATGATCTTCATTTTGTTTTAAGGTTGAAATAATCATCACTTTTAAATATATGAAGAAAAGACATTCTTAGATAGATAAAAACTTTATATGTATATATAAGTTTTCATATATATATAGATATAGATATAGATATAGATTAGAAAAGTTGGTGAATATTGTTCATTAGCTAGGTAACAGATGAGGGGTCCCATCCACAGTAGAAGACTTAGCATTTCCAAAGCAAATATCCTGTTTTCTAATAGCTTTGTCTTTATAGTAGAGAGTGATGCTTCAAGTCTTAAGATAGGTTATGGTGTATATTGTAATCCTCAATGTCAAAATGCTGGAACTTTGTCTCTTTGCAGTCCATGGCACACCGCTGCTTGACAAAGTTCTAGTGTTTCAACATTGCAGATGACAGTATATCTCCATAAACAGCATTCACTTCCCTTCTGCTTCCTAGGGAAGGCTTGAGAGCTTTTCAAAACCCAGAAGGAACTGAAGAGTGTGGCTCCATTATCTCCCCACCGCCTGCTCTCACTGGCCTCTCATTATAGGTCAGTAACATGCAACTCCTTTCCTTCTTTGAACATAGCACGAACTTATGTGTTTTTCTGCCTCAGTCTTTGTTTCTAGTCACAAGGCTATATTGCATGCTTTACCTTCCTTCTCTTGTCTCAGGGGTTTGGATTGAAATGTTACTTGCTTAATATTATGTTGACCGGATTTTCAGTTGTAATCTGTATCTTTCCACCTTTTACATAGCTCAGTTTGATAGAAGGTAGGTTGTTTGGATTTTTTGATTGGTTTGTTTTTGAGATCATTTTGACAATTTCCTACGTAAATACAATAATCTGTGGCTATATCATATTCAGTCCTCATGAAACTCTCTCCTCTCCCAACTCCTACCAATTCTTGTCAATGAATTTCCCTCCTGTTTCCATGTCTGTTTTTCTATGTACTGACATTAATGACACCTGCTTGTATGAATATGGGTAGGGATTTTTTTTGTATTGTAGCATGGACAACTTACCAATATCTATATTGCTTAAGAAAATGTTACTCATTTCCCTGGAAGTCATTAACTGCATATGGGGGAACAGAAAGGTATGGGGTCTTATGAGCCTATTCTCTCTATCACATTCCTTTGCTCATTTCTTTTAAATTATGAACACAAAAGCATTATTAGTACTTAAGCAATGCTGAATTGATTAGCTTATCAAGAGACATTTTAATTAATCTTTCAAGTGTTAGAAGAGAAGAATAAATAGACTGATAGACTGAAGTAACTACAGCATTTTATTTGTGAAACTTTAAAAAAGACACATTTCATGCTTTCCACTAAGAGATGACCTTGCAATAATCAAATTCTCATCCATACTCCTGTAAACAACCCTAAAATGCCACATTGGGATGGACACATGTGTGCATACACACACACACACATACAGAGAGAGAGAGAGAGAGAGAGAGAGAGAGAGAGAGAGAGAGAGAGAAGAGAGAGAGAAGCAGCAGAAGCAGGTTAACTGTAAAGAGGTAGGGGATTAGTAGGGAAGGAAGTGGGGAAAGAGCAGATAACATGAGGTTAGTATGTTTGATATATATTATGTACATATATGAGACTACTATAATGAAACCCACTATGTATAATTAATACATGCTAATAAAATTTTAAAATACTAACTTTAATTTATTAAAATTGAGTAACTAATGAATTAAAGCAAAAAAGCCAAAAGAGAAAGATTTAGTTTATGATATATGGAAACAAATATTTGAACCTCAACTTGTAAGATATTTCAACCAAAATGACAGGATTCTTTAATATCTGAGTCTACAAAACAACAGATTAAACATGCTTGTGTACTAATGCCTTTTCTGTGGATTTTGATATTCTAATAGCAGGACTTGTGTTTCAATCTACTCTTGCTATGGAAGAGTGCGTTAGCTCATATCAGTAGTAGTTTCATAAGAAAATAGCTTATTTATAAGAAAGCTTTATTTAAAATACTGAAATGGAATAAAGTTTGTATATGCATTAAATATTTTAAACTAATACGTGTGCAAATCTATGCAATTGATAAATATACACTAGATGCTGATTCATCATTTTGATGCAAATTTACAAAGAATAATTTCAACTGTCACTAGATAGAGTGATTTATTAATGTCATGCTATTTGTTTTATACTATGATAAATACTATATGCTTCATCATGGCATTCTATAAATATTGCAGTGGATTATTAAAGCGATAAAACCCAATGGCAGAAATATAATGAGATCATGTCACATTTGTATAAAAGCTAGGTTTGATAAATTGTACATTCTATGCAGGCTATTACAATCTTAGGATTTAAAAGGAGGCTTCTTATAACACAAACAGAAGAAAAAAAAAGTCCTAAATTCAGTTTATGATTCAAATAAGAGCACAGATCAACACATATGTTGAGAACACAAGCCAATAAAAATAATATAGTAGATTACCACATGGGCTACTGTGTGAAAGACAGGTCTATAATGCACAGACAAAGCCAAACTCACAAATTTCACACAACTTTTAATGACCTCTTAACTGAACTGATATGTTACAGTATTTGGAATTGTATGTCTCCCTGGTGTTTTTTTTTTTTTAACCCTAGTTCTCAATATTTTAAGTTATACTAATCTATGACCTAGAACTAAAAATTATGTGGAGAAATCTATTTTGAAGAAATAAGGAACAACAGGTGATATTATAGCTAAGTGCTGCTCATTGGTTTTGACTGAACTTTCTGAAAACTGCCCCCACAAGGAAAATTACTCTCTAAGAATTTTTATCTGTGATAAAAGCACTAACCCAATTTCTCTTGCACTTGTTTTAGATTTCAATTGAGTAGAGATCTTGAAGAAGCTCCTGGGCACCGTGTTGTTGAGGTTTATGAGTGTTTGGCAGACATCAACAGCTTTTAGAAGCTGTGGTAATAGAGGGCCCCGAACCCTGTGGTCAGGATCAGCAGCAGCCTTTGACATACCAACTCTTGCCTTGAGGCAGGCAGTAGCCAACACTTGCACAGCAGCAATCAATCAGGTGGAAGGCTCTGGGCAACATATATGGGTATATAATTATGTGTATGTATATCTAGGAATGAATAAAACCAGTTAAGGATAACTGAGACTCCATATTCAGTAAGATTCCAATAAGACAACTGGAATCACAGAAACAAAGAAGATGCTTGAACAAGTCTAAAAGCTGATGGGCTTCAGGTGGCTAATAAAGACATGCCAGAATAAGTAGATTATCTTGAAAAGTTCTACTGGTCCTAGGGAGGTCAGATCATAATAGTCTCTAAAATCAAGAAGAGTACGATGGAAAGGAAACCGTGAGTGTAGAAGACAGATGCGATGTTGCTGGGTTTGAAGTGAAAGTGGACTAAGAAGGTAGTGAATTTGGGTGGCCACTGATAGCTAAGAAGTGAAAGGAACTTCTTGGCTTCCCTAGAGGTTCCCCAGGATGTGCTATCCTGCAGATAACTTACCTTATCCAATGAGGTCCATGCTAGACTTTTAACCGAATGCATTATAAAGCGACACCTTTTGAGTTTTTAAGCCACAAGCCATTTGTTATTTTCATTTTTTATTAAGGAATATTTTATTCATTTTACATACCAATCACAGATCCCCCCTCTCCTTCCTCCTCCTTTCCCTCCCATCTGCCCCCAACCTACCCCTGTCCCCTCCTCCAACAAGGCAAGGTCTCCCATGGGGAGTCTGCAGAGCCTGGTACATTCAGTTGGTATTTTCTTATATCAGCTATAGAGAAATCATATAAAATAGATAGATATTTTACTTTCGCCAAGAGAAATATTTCAGGTGCTACAGAATGTACCAAAAGCAAACTGGTCATATGAACAAACTATGCAACTTCACAAATTATAGCAACACACATTGTTGCTCTTAAATGATTCCATGAAACAAAACATCTATATCAGAAAAACATGTAAGAGGTATAACTCATTTATGTCTGTGTTGACTTGTAGTCACAAGCATAGTGACTCCAGATTATTTAAATTGAAATAACATTTCTTTAAATATTCACCTGAACAATAAGTCAGTGAGGGAATAGGAGTACATAAAAACCAAGTTGACATGAAATGTATTCCCTCATTACTCCTGTGTCTCTGACCATTAGATGCAAAATGAGGCTGTTACGAGGAAACTTCACCTGCATTTATTCAGGGAAAAGTCATGTCTCTTTCAGCAGCTATTGACAATTACAAACATCTAAAGTTTTATATGAAATTAACATGCTGAGAATCTGCACAAGTGAACTCACTCCAACATTGATTTCTTTAAACATTATAAAAAGAACAACATAGATTACCATAGTTTCTTCTGTGTGACTTCCGACAGTACTAGGAGAAAAGAATACAGGAGAGTTGTGAAATAATTTTGTCCTTGGGGTGAAACTCTAGCCAGAACACCCTTCTAGAATTCCTAATATTGAAACATTGACCATTGTCCAAGAAAGGAGTGCACTAAATCATATTCCACAGTGGGGAAAGGAAGAGTATGTGATAGCAAGTTTGAAATTACACATTCCCTGCTATTTCTCTGTCCATAAATAAAACAGTTTCCATGCAGAAGTCACATTTTAAAAAAGTGTTAAATATCTCTCACAAGAAACAGTAAAAAAGCAACCTATTCCTGACTTCAAAAGACTGAAAATAGTTGTAACATCAGGGTGACATCTGAACCCCAAATCTAGGAGTTGTTATTTCCTGTTGCTAAGGGACCCAAATTAGCCAGTAGCAGTCAGGTTATATTTGCACCTCTTCTTGTTGGGTTTGAAATCAGCCATGGTAGGAGCCAGCTAGAAACTGCTGCCTGCATCTACAATGACCGCTTTCGGGAGAAACCCGTTTTCTCCAGAAGACAAAAGAATTCAAACCCGATGACCAGGAGTGATTACAATAGATGCCTAATGTAACTATTTAAACTCTAAAGGACTGTAACAGGTTTGTGTTGAGACTGTGATAAAGATACACTTACAGATTTCTTTATAACATTTGAACATTAACATGTTATCTATCCAGTTTTTACCTTGTTCTCTTTCTAATATATATAAAGCTTTTTATTAAAAAAGGTGGAAAGGAAAGATGTTTCCTTTCACACAGGAATGAACATTCACTATAGATGTAATTGCTAATAATGATGCTGCAGGCAGATCCAGGTTATAGCAAAATATAAATGGTGTATAGCTACGGTGAATAGGGAAATGAAATTATTCAAATCACTCAAGTATTCAATTACAACATGTTGTTTTAGACCATTCTGTTGGAAGACATACCAAAGGGCTTTGGTAAGACAAGGCTTTTTCTCTCCAATTTGTCATTCTATACATTTTATCAGTTAGCCTGGTGAAGTTTCATAATTATAAACTGTGATTTATACATTTATCATATATAATATTATGAGCATTAAATATATCAATGACTTACAAAATCTGTTTTCCATTTAAAAAGTATCCCACATAATTACAGTTTTATACCTGATAATATTGTACTTCTTATGATAGCATTATTTGATTTATATTCAGCCTCAATCATATTCTATTTTTAAGCATAGCCTTTCAAAAACATATAGTAAATACATGACTTGGGATACTTCAGTTTTAACCAACCATTCACATTTATGTTTTGCCACTAGACCTATCCTACCTGATAAACACAGTTAAACCAATGCATTTATTTGCTTATGGCATGACTTTGGGAAGAAAAATCAAGAACTCTAATGTGGAGAAAAGAACAATTTGGATTTTCAGGTGAATAAAAACTACATCCAACTGAAATGTTACCTCAACAAGGACAGACAAGACAGGGGACATTTTGGTGATTATTTGAAATGAAGTAAAGCCAGTCTCATTGGCCACCCACAGTGATCTACAGCTCTGCATATCAAACTCCCAGCTCTATAAATCTGCCTTATCCTGCAGGATGTTATAAGTGATATATTTCTAAGAGTCCCAACTAAATGTCACCCTGGAAGTGTTCTGCATTGAAGATCATCCCAAATGCAGAAGGATGCCTTGGAGCATCCTGGTATGACACCACACTGACTTATGCTACAACCCAAAACCTGTTTATAAAAGCTGATATAAGGAAAATTTACAAATCTGCACACAATATCATTGTGCTTAAAAGTACTTCTAAATTCCAAATCATCTCAGTGCTATAAACCTTAAGTTGACAGATCTTTCTTGTCCCTGAAGAACACCAGTTCATGCAGGCTGGATTACCAATCAATAAGTATGTAATGTAAACCAAAGGATGGAGGTCCATAGGTTTTAGGGGACTCCCACTATGTCCTAATCACTGATCACAGCAGGAGGGATACAGCTTAGTAAATATGCATTCATCTTCCTCAGACTGAAGCAAAGATTAGAGAAGCTGAGATGGTAATAACTGAAAGCCTTAAACATGAGAAGGATTCCAGATCTCACAATACAATTATTTTAAAAATTTTGTCTTGATTATGCTTGGAGAGTGAGGAAAAAGATAGAAAATAAATGGGCCAGATATTCAGATTAGTAACACAACTTAATTACTAACATACACAGCATAATTCCTAATACTTAGTTTTAATATTTAATTTTAATATTTGTATGTAAGGTATATATACATATATAAAAATGATTTTCATTGATGAGTTTATAAAGTAATTATATTTATTGCCATTTTACCTATCCTCATCTCTCTAAAGTCATCCATCAGTCATCTTTCTATTGTTTAATAGTCCTTCTACATTAAGATCTGTGTTTCAATAGTTTTAAGATTTGATATATGAGACAATACATGTGATACTAGTCTTTTGGTGTTTGGTTTACTGTGCTTAACATGACGATCACTGGTTACATCTAGTATCCAACAAATAATATGATCTTGTTCCACTTATTGGCTTCTCCATGATCTGCATACACTACATTTTCCTTATCTATTCATCCATTGATGAGTGCCTAAGCCCATTTCATGGCTTGCTATCATGAACAGAGCTCCAGTCAGATGCTTCTGCATACCACACCTACTAGAGTTGCTGTATCCATTAACTGGTGTGCCTTCTTGTTCTGTAGGCCGGTCTCCATTAAATAAAACTCCACCTGACATACTGCTACCTCACGTCACCTATAATTGATGTTTTGAATTTATCTCCTTAAGTGATCAGAAAAACCTGAACCTCTACAAGTATAACTGCCCTCAAAAATCCTACAGTAATCAAACTCAAGTGTATATACTGGATACTGTAAAGGTAGTTATGCCGGTATCAGAGATGCACCTGATAAGTTTTTTCATTTACTTTCTAACAAGTTATACAAGATATAACAAACTTTCATCACTTTTTAAAACTTTTGAGTTTATAAACTAATTACACTATTTCTCCCATTCCTTTCCTTTTTCCAAACCACTCCCTAATCTTTCAAATTTATGGCCTCTTTTCTGAGTAATCACTATTGCATACATAGATACATATGCATTTACATATAAGCTTCTACATATAACCTCTTGAGTCCATATAATGTTACCTGTATGTATGTTTTCAGGGCTGATTATTTGGCATGTAAAATGTATGTTTCCTTTTAGTTTTACCTTTTGAACTCTTATATATAATAGACAGTTACAAATAAAAGTATATTACATGATTCAGTTATTAAAAGACTTCACCAATATATATTTTTGTGAGAAAAATTATTTATAATATTCTATAACACAGTAGAGCAGCCAGAATTCAAAGCAGATTAAGCATTTTATAAAGAATTACTTTATATTTACAAAATTGGCAATATATTTGGGGAAAATAGGTTACAAAATAAAAGTCTTCTTCAAAGCCTTAAAATTCTTGTCATATAGGTCTTTCACTTGCTTGGTTAGAGTTACCCCAAGGTATTTTATATTATTTGTGGCTAGTGTTAAGGGTGGTGTTTCTCTGATTTCTTTCTCAGCCCACTTATTATTTGTATATAGGAGGGCTACTGATTTTTTTAAGTTAATCTTGTATGCTGCCACATTACTGAAGGCGTTTATCAGCTGTAGGAGTTCCCTGGAAGAGTTTTTGTGGTCACTTATGTAAACTATCATATCATCTGCAAATAGTGAAAGTTTGACTTCTTCCTTTTCAATTTGTATCACCTTGGTCTCCTTTTGTTGTTTTATTGCTCTAATTAGAACTTTGAGTAATATATTGAATAGATATGGAGAGAGTGGACATCCCTGTCTTGTTCCTGATTTTAGAGGAATCACTTTGAGTTTCTCTCCATTTAGTTTGATGTTGGCTGTTGACTTGCTGTATATTGCCTTTATTATGTTATTATTATGTTCCTTGTTTTCCTGATCTCTCCAAGACCTTTATCATGTAGGGGTGTTGGATTTTTGTTGAAGGCTTTTTCAGCATCTAAAGAGATGATCATGTGTTTTTTTTACTTCCAGTTTGTTTATATGGTGGATTGCATTGACCGATTTTCATATGTTGAACCATTCCTGCATCTCTGGGATGAAGCCTACTTGATTATGGCGGATGATTTTTTTTTGATGTGTTCTTGGATTCAGTTTGTCAGTATTTTATTAAGTATTTTTGCATCAATGTTCATGAAGGAGATTGTCCTGTAGTTTTCTTTCCTAGTTGAGTCTTTGTGTGGTTTGGGTATCAGCGTAACTGTAACCTCATAAAAAGAGTTTGGGAATGTTCCTTCTGTTTCTATTGTTTGGAACAATTTCAGGAGTATTGGCATTAGCTCTTCTTTGCAATTCTGGTAGAATTCTGTGCTGAAACCATCTGGCCCTGGGCTTTGTTTTTTTGTTAGGTGACTTTTAATAAATGCTTCTATTTCCTAAGGGGACCAATGGAATCAATCGAATCGAAGACCCTGACGTTAATCTACACAACTATGAACATCTGATTTTTTACAAAGAAGCCAAAACTGTACAATGGAAAAAAGAAAGCATCTTCAACAAACAGTGCTGGTATAACTGGATGTCTACATGTAGAAGAACACAAATAGATCCATGTCTAGCACCATGTACAAAACTCAAGTCCAAATGGATCAAAGACCTCAACATAAATCCAGTTACACTGAACCTGATAGAAGAGAAAGTGGGAAGTAGCCTTGAATGCATTGGCACAGGAGACCACTTCCTGAACATAACACCACTAGTAACAAACACTGAGAGCAACAATTAATAAATGGGACTTCTTGAAACTGAGAATTTTCTGTAAGGCAAATGACATGGTCAATAAGACAAAAGAGCAGCCTACAGAATAGGAAAAGATTTTTACCAACCCCACATCTGACAGAGGGCTGATCTCCAAAATATATAAAGAACTCAAGAAACTAGACATTAAAATATCAGATAATCCAATTAAAAATGGGGTACAGATCTAAACAGAGAATTCTCAACAGAAGAGCCTCAAATGGCTAAAAGACATTTAAGGAAGTGTTCAATATGCTTAGCCATCAGGGAAATGCAAATCAAAATGGCTCTGAGATACCATCTTATGCCTGCCAGAATGGCTAAGATCAAAATTACTGATGACAACTTATGTTGGAGAGGATGTCGAGAAAGGGGAGCACTCTTCCACTGCTGGTGGGAGTGCAATCTTGTACAGCCACTCTGGAAATTAGTATGGTGGTATCTCAGATAACTGGGGATCAACCTACCTCAAGACTCAGCAATTCCACTCTTGGGCATATACTCAAGGAATGCTCAATCATACCACATTGACACATGCTTGACTATGTTCACAGCAACACTATTCATAATAGCCAGAACCTGGAAACAACCTAGATGCCCCTCAGCCAAAGAATGGATAAAGAACATGTGGTACTTTTACACAATGGAATGTTACACAGCTGTATAAAAAAACAATGGCATCATGAAATTTGTAGGCAAATGGTGGAGCTAGAAAAAAATCATCCTGAGTGAGGTAACCCAGACTCAGAAAGACAAACACAGTATGTCCTCACTCATAAGTGAATATTAGACACAAAGCAAAGGATAACCAGGCTACAACCCACAACTCCAGAGAAGCTAGGTGAGGAGGAGGACCCTGAGAGGGACACATATGGATTGCTTTAGGAAGGGAAAAGATTAAGATCTCCTGGTTAAGCTGGGAGGGGGAAGTAGAAAGGGAGGGGATAGAGGGTAGGAATATGAGGGCTTGAGATGGTCGAGTTTGGGGAGGGACAAAGAGGGATAACAATGAAAGAGATATCTTGACAGAATGAGCCATTATGGGGTTAGGGAGAAGTCTAGTGCTAGGGAAATCCCCCAGGAACCCACAAAGATGTCTCCAGTTAAGACTCATAGCAATGGTGGAGAGGGTGCTTGAACTAGCCTTCCCCTGTATTCGGATCAGTGACTACCCTAATTGTCATCATAGAACCTACATCCAACCATGGATGGAAGCAGATGCAGAGACCCATAGTCAAGCATTTGGCCAAGCTCCTGGAATTGAGCTGAAGAGAGGGAGGAGGGGCTATAAGAGCAAGGGGGACAAGATCATGATGAGAAAAACCACAGAGACAGCTGACCCAAGCTAGTGGGAACCCACGACCGACAGCTGGGGAGCCTGCAGGGGACTATGCTAAGCCCCTTGAATGAGGGTGACAGACATGTGGCTTGATCTGTTTGTAAGTCCCCTGGCAATTGGACCAGGACTCATCCAGAGTACCTGAACTGGCTTTTTAGAGCCCATTCTCTATGATGCCATGCCTTACTCAGCCTTGATGCAGTGGGGAGGGGCTTGGACCTATCCCAACTTGGTATGCAGGCCTATGTTGAATACCCAAAGGAGGTCTTATCCACTCTGAGTGGGTGGGAGTGGGATGGAGGCAGGTAGGGGGAGCAGGAGAAGGGGAGGGAAGGGAACAGTGGGTGGTATGTAAAATGAAAAAAAATAAACAAGTAAACCTTAAAAAAAAAAGTACCTATCAAGTTTGTCATAGAAGCTGGTACTAAATGGTTCCTACTGTGCCAGAAGAAATTCTTCTAAAGATTCCATGTTTCAAATTATTTTGGAATAGTTATTATATATTTACTTTATAGTGAGAAATTATTTCAGGTCTGATATATGAAAAGTTTAGCTACTTTATATTTACAAAACTGGCAACATATTTGGGGAAAATAGGTCACAAAATAAAAGAAGCTATGGACCACATTTTAGCAGGTGTGTTGTGCCAACTATCCCATTCAAACTCCATCAATAAAAGAACCTGCAGGAAGATGTGGCATCAGGGAGCCAGGATTTCAACCTGGCTCTGGTGACTGCCAGTCTCAAAAATAGAAAACATGAGTGGGTGATGTTAATGAACCCATCTATCTAAATGTACATTAAGCCCAATGCAAAATGCAAAATATTAAGTTTTACTTAGTTCCCTAATGCATCTTACATCATATAAGAAAAAAATGCCCTAATATAGCAACTTATATCACATGATTTATAAATACATGAAATAACAGGTTGATTATGAAGAACTATGAATATTCTTGTCGGGTGTCTTCTTGGATGTCCAGACTTCCCCAGTGCCTGTCTAGAGGTGAACATGCTGGGTAATAACAAGAGAAAATCTTTGAATTTATTTTATGACCCCTATTTTAAGTTGAGATATTTGACTATCTCATTATCATGATCTAAACCATGTTCCCATTGGTTTAGCTGGGGTCTAAGAATGTGCACTGTATAATCATTATACAGTCATAAAACATTGACTCTGACTCATTGCTAGGTCCCTTTGAACATCCATTTTTTTTTTTTTTTTTGCTTTTTTGAAACAGGGTTTCTCTGTGTAGCTTTGGAGCCTGTCCAGGAACTCTCTGTGTAGACCAGGCTGGCCTTAAACTCACAGAGATCTGCCCACCTGGGATTAAAGGCACATGCCATCATCACCTGGCAAACATCCATATTATATTAGGTTCTGTTTATAAACACCACAGTTCCAGGTCAAGACATGAACTAGACTTATTTTCACTCTCTCAGCTGCAGGCAATCAACACTGAATGCCTAGGTCACAACATGAAAACTATTGTTAGTTCTTTTCAATTTGTTCCATGGCTGTCCTTTCCCTATACAGAAATATTTTCCATGTGGAATAAACTGCACAATCTCCCAGTTCATTTTGGTGTGCTGAGAAATATAATTGGCATGGTTTCTAAAACTGGTGATTTGGGGAACATGCTTAATCTCTTGTGTAATTTATAAAGTATTTTGTTTTCTTGTTTGTATTAGTCACAAGTAAAGTTTTATAATTAAGGCTCAATAGAAATCCTCTTATTTATATATAACACTGGTAGCAAAGGCATTCAAGTTGCTTACAGATGCATGCAATTCAGCAAGATAAATTACTTATAACTCTTTGGAGAGAACCTTTTAAAAATAGAAGAATAGGAAAGCAAGCTGGTGCTAAGAAAGTGGTTAAGGATAGATAATAAGTTTAGTTTTGACCTTCTTAACTGCCATGTATGAGGAGACTACACAAAACTTAATCCATTGATTTGGGGCATCCATGAATATAAAGGAAGACAAAACATTCCCTGAGAGAGTGTTACTGTTACTCCTTCATGATGGCTAACGACAATCTCTAGAAGCACTTTTGCTGGCC
>CABHPR010157544.1:0-20904 GCA_902168415.1 Peromyscus melanophrys | reverse complement strand
CTCCCGCTTGAACCCACAACCCTCATGCTCTACTGACTGAGCTAGCCAGGCAGAGAAAGGAGTCACCAGCCAGACACAGAGGAAGCAAGATGTGAAGGCAGAACTGAGAAAAGGTACCAAGCCATGTGGCTAAACATAAATAAGAATTACGGGTTAAGTGTAAGAGCTAGTCAGTAATAAGCCTGAGCTAATGGCCGAGCAGTTTTAATTCATATAAGCCTCCGTGTGTTTACTTGGGGGATGCGAGTGGGAGAGACCACCGCCGGGCAGGACACAGAAAAACTTTTGGTTACAGAAAGAGAAGGGAAGAAGGATGTAGGGGGATGGTGAGAAAAACAACAGGAGGACCAATAAGCATATTGCCTACTAGGGAGATAGACTCCTGGCTCCCAAAGAGAGGATCATCTCATCAGCCAAATGGTTTAAAAGCATCTCTATGTGGCAGAGATTTCGAAGTCACCAAGGTAGCCCTCTAGGCTTCTGGAGAGGCAGCTGGGTGCAGTACAGAGTTGCCAGGGTCCCTAGGGCAGCAGGTATGAGGGGCAGGAGTTCAGTGCATCTTTCTGGTTATCTCAGAGGTGAGCAAGAACAGAAAGTAAAGCCACAGAGATTCTAAACCATCTCTAACTCCCTCCCGCTCCCCAAACCTGAGTGCCCAGTGCAGCCCACTTGCTTCCTGTCAACATCTTGCTCGGAAAGGCTTTTCACAGCAAGCCTGAAACCACTGGGCTAAGCTTAACAGAAGACATAAAACACATACGTGCAGATGTGGGCTTTCAAACCATAATGTCTTCAAGATAATCACCAGACTGCTGCAGAATTCCAAAGCCTGGTTGCTAGCCTGCAGTGATTTCCGCACAGAGTTTTCATATCTAGCTGCTAAAAATCGTAATAAATGTTAATGGACACGTTGTCGGGGATACCCGGGCTGGGGAATATAGCTTAAGCTCTCCAGTCTTTGAAAGGACAGTTTTACAGAATGTGCTGCCTATGGCTCCACCCTACAATAGGTACTGGGAGAATGAGGAAGGGCCAGCCTTGCCCTAAGGGTCTAGATCAAAGTCCCTAGCAAGGCCCTATCCTGAGGGTACCATCGTCAGTAGCCAAACCTCACTGTCTGGGGAGGGCAGTTGAATTCACATGAATGTCCAGCTTAAAGGTGCTGGAAAGTTCAACAGCAGCTAGCTGCCCAAGACTCTGAAGTGTGGGATGCTGATTTTGGAAGCCCTGGGTGGATTTCTCTACCACAGGAGGATCCTGAAGTTTACATTCCCAGAGGGCAAACCTTTGCCCTCCTCAGAGAGCCTTTCCTCTGCACAGCCTCCCTGGCCATTTGCATTCTCATCACCAGGCTGATGACAGGAGGGGACTCCAGCTGTGCCTCATCCCACAGGACCTCCCTGTATTCTCCACCTGCCTAAGCCTCACCTTCCCCCAGGATCCTTCTGGAACCCACACCTCCTCCGCTTTCTTACCAGGCCTCATCAGGAACAAAGATGGCTGCCTGCTTCTCTGCAGTACCTCGTATTGATTATGTTCAGCTGACACCAGTCACATGGTTGTTATGAGCCTGGAACAGAGCTCGGCTTCTCAATTTGGATCACTTCGCATCCTAGAACTCATGATTTCCTGAGAACCTCACTCAGTCCAGCCAGGCAATCCCTTCCCTATTTGCATATGAATAAGAGGGATACCAACCTTACAAGGTTCTGTGAAAGACATGACCTAGGGGATACCAGGCTCATACCTAAGTACTCCACCAAACATTTCCCAAAGGATCCTCAACAGACAGACTTCATAACACACCACTTTCGGGGCCTGTCTGACATGTCGTTGATTCAGAGGCAACATGTACACTTTATTTCATCTGAAACTCATTCACTCAAGAAACATTTACCAAGCGCCTACACCAAGCCATTCATTAAAATGAGCAAGATTCATTTTCTGCCCTCCATGGGCTGCTGCTGAGAGCTATTCACTTTGCTGAGTTTGGCTAGTCCCTGGCTGTCAGCAACTTGAGCTGGCTGCGGTAGTCTCCCTTAGCCTGGGTTCTCAGCTGGGAGGTGGGCCAGGATTAACTACAGGGAGAAAAGGCAGGAGGAGGAGGAAGAAGGGACCCCTTCTGGTATAGGCATTGCCCTACCACCCTATCCATTTGGATCTCCAGCGTAAGGGAGGAAGGGTGTGTGTGTGTGTATGTGTGTGTGTGTGTGTGTGTGTGTGTGTGTGTGTGTGTGTGTGTACACAACATGTTTGTGCAGGCTCCCGTGTCAATGTACACATAAAGAGACCAGAGGAAATTGTCCACTGCCTTCCTGTTTCTCGCCCCATCACTGATTTAAGACAGTGCCACTCAACCTGAAGCTCACCATGTCTGGTAGGTGGTCTGTCCGGAGAGCTCTCCAGATCTACCTGCTTTGCCTCCCAATACTGAGGTTACAGGCAGGCACAGCCATGGACTATTTTTTAATGACGGCACTGGAGATTTGAACTCAGGCCCTCAGCATGCACAGAAAGTGCTCTTCCCACTGATACACCTCCTCTTCCTCTGTTTTTATTCACTACTCTTTTCTACTTGTTTCCCTTGCCAAATGCAAGTACAATAGAGCAGTTACTTTAGGGGTGGTGAATTTAGTAACAATAAGGGGAAAGAAACCGAAAAGGAAGCCCCGAATTAAAGGTCAAAACAGAATAAAATTATACCTCCGGACTAGAAGCTACCCAAACCTGTCCAGTGACTATAGGATAATTACCATGGTGCCTTGATAGCGGGGCACACTAAACACCAGTGAGAATGGAGAAGCTACAGCTGTGAGCACGAATATGGATTAACCTCACACACACAATGCTAGCCAGGCAGAAACTACAAAAAGAAGATAGAATCAGAAGCCAAGATGGTGATTCTCTTGGGGGAAGGACTGAGTCAGGGGGATAGCTGGGTGCTAGCTAAGTCCTGGTTCTTCGTCATCGTCAGAGTGACACAGTGACACCCATTTGGGGGAAAGCTTGCGCTGTACACTCAAGCTGTGAGAACTCTTTTCTATGATCACTGTGGTTCACTGAAGCATTTAAAATCAAGAGCAAAGGTGTCTCAAAAGATGCCTCTGAGTCTAGGAAGGAGAATGGACAATTATCAGCAGTAACTACCGAAATCAGCATCAACCCATACCATGCTTATGCCTTTCTAGCAAAGCCATTGGCTGGGACCTCCAAGATGGCTTCATTTAAGGTCAGAATAATCTGAGGCTTTGCTGGACAAATTCATCTCAACCTGCCTTCCCAGTATATCTCCAGTTCTTCAGAGAATGAACTGCAGATCCCAGCAAGCAAGTATATCCCACACTATACTCTCTGCTTCTGCCTTCTCCCTCATCATGTCCTCCTCCAACTGGGCATGTACCTTGAACCCCTCCCAGGTGGTCCTGAACATGCCTTCTCGTCTTCTCTCTCAGCCCCTGAGAAGAAGGAGGCCCCTCCTCTCATCCTTTCTGTGCCTAGCAGAGAGGCAAACACATAATCAGTGTTTAATGTACATTTGTGGATTAGCCTGACAGTTATATCCTGACTTTCCTTCCCTTATTAGAGTGTAAGCTCTAATTAAGACAATTAACTGCCTTTATTGGGTTATAAGGGGACGTTTTAAAATTACAATAGCATGTTATTGACCAGAAAAGGCCCTTCCCTGCTCAAAACCCTTTAATGGCTTCCAATTGACTTGAATATAAACTCCGCAGTCTTCCCCTGGTTTACTAGGCCCAGCACCTGGCTGTGTTCTTGCACTCGGTTCTACACCTGCTCTTCCTTCGCTCTGACCACATCTGAGCCACTTCAGTTCTTCACGGGTTTTCCTTCGGGCACTGGAGGTTGAGCCTGGAGCCTTGTGCATGCTGAGTGAACGTTACACCACCATGTCATTTTTAGTTACTCAACAGCCCACACCTGTGGCAGAATCCTCCTTTGGAATAGTGTCCCGAATCCCAAGCTCCTCCCTGCTTTGTCTACCTCGATTCTGGGTATTTCTCGGGGGTTATTCAACCCATCTCTTCAAGTAGCATCTTCCTGAATGCCTAGTCCAGTGGTTCCCAAAACTTGGGGTGTGCATCAAAATCTCTAGGGCTTTGTGCTTCAGCAGGTCCAGAACACAGTCTGAAAGGCTTTATTTCCATCTTGTTCCTGACCGACGCTGTTCCTGATCCAGGGACCATACTGAGAACCATGACCTAGACCATGGGGCCTCTGTTATTATCCCTCTCACCAGACTGACTTCCTAAGGGCAAGGATGTGGCCAAAGGCCTGAAAGAAAATATCTCATATTCATGCCATGCCACTTAGTGCCCCCAAGGTACTTCTGCATCTGTCTTATTTGAGCTTTAAAACATCTCTAGGCATGGGGCACAGCATGTACAGAGGCTCCTGTTCTGGAATCAGTCCATCTGGGATTCGGCTGGGTCAGGAAGGTGTAGAGGAAGCTGAGATGGGCAGTAACCAGGGATATGGGAGGGAGACCCCACATCTTGGCATGTTTCAACACGAGAGAACTTTATTATTACTGTGTCCTGGCCCTATCTGCCTGTAGGGGAAGAGAGAGAACAGAATGAAAAGCTCATTGATTTTTTTTTCTTTCCTGTTCCCTTAGGAGGTCATACAGGACTAAGAAATGCAGCCTGTCTGCAGCATTTACCCCATGGCCTATGGCACCAGGTTGGATTCCTTGGAGGAGGTACGCTAAGGTCGCTAGTTTATTAAGGATTGCCAAAAGCACATAAGGTCTTAACTGTAGGTACTCAGCCTTCCCCAGGTGACCCTAATCTGGCAGGTGTGAGTAGGCTGCATAGAAGCATCAATGGAGCTTTGCTCTCTCTGCTGGAATCCACCTGGACCTCTTAGCATCACCAGGCTCAGAAGAAGGCAGGCAGGCTTGCACATCATCACCCAAGACAGGCCCGACCTGCCAGCTATCGGACCATGGCAGCCTACCTTGCTTTGTTCAGAGATGTGGAGAAGGTCCCTACACAGAACTGTCAACCCAAGGGGAGGGGACTGGAATCGGATGAGCAGCACGTAAAGCAGGGAGTCTGGTCATTCTGAGACCTCCTAGATAAATGGTCCCTTCACTCAAGTCACCTGCTTACAACTCCTGGTAGGATCCGACCCCACGGGTGTATCTGACAGCTGCTGTGGATTGCCTGTGTCCCTGCAAAAGTTATATGTGGAAGCTAAATCTCCAGTGTGATGACATTTGGAGGTGAGGCCTTGAGAGGTAAGTCATGAGAGTAGAGTCCTCATCAATATGGATATGCCTCCATAAAAGGAAAAAGGCCACAGCACTTGCAGTGGCACCAGATTGCTGGGCCCCTTCTTCCCAAACACATCCATTTCTTCTCCCTGTCTCCCCCATTCCATATCAACCACTCTTGGTCCACCAACTAGCCTAGTAAATAACACTTTGATCCTTCCTGTTACTTCAGTCAAAACATCAGGCTTCACCCTTAATGTTTTTATCTTCCCTTCCCTACCTACTCATCTGGAAGCCAGTGACATTGATTGTAACTCCATACACAGCAGCCATTTCCACCCACTCACCACGTTCCCCCTTCACTTCTGCCAGCCATCCAGGCCCATCATCCCTCACCAGATCTCTTCTTCCCACCTCTGCTCTCCTCCCCACCTGCTGTCCATTCTTCCACTGGTCCTCAGCAATCTTCATGTGCCATCTACCCATGTCATCCTCCTGAAAGGCTTCCTTTGAGCTCTGGATAAAATCACAACTGCCCCTTCTGATGACTCTAGGGACCTGCAGGAATTGATCAGCCTCGCTCACAGTCCTCTTTCCTCCCTCAGTCTCTCCTCACTTGAAACTCACTGTTCAGATTGCTAAGCCCCTCTACACAGCCCTTATCCCCTTCTGCCCATGCCCTACCCTCCTCCACCCTGTGCAGGATGGTTCTCTCTTGGTCAATTTAATTGTCACTTCAAAGAGGCCTTCAGTATGCACACCACTTACACAGTATTTTCTGTATGCATTATCATTTGTGGATTACTATAACTTGTTTTCCTGATCACATACTGTGAGACATTTGAGGCAGTTTCCAACTTTAGTATAGTAATCCTAAAGTTAAATATCTCAAATGAATCTTCTAGCATCTTGCAAATATCCCCTTCAAATAAACCAATAACATTTGAATTCGTTTTTTATTTATGTATGTGCTATTTACATAGTACTGCTATACCACAAAATATTCTAAATGCTTCTCTAATATCTACATCAATATTGAATACAGGTCTTGTGGTTAAACGTACTGCATGCACATTTTATTATGGTGAAAGCACTCAATGTGAGAGCTACCCACCTTTTCCCCCTTAAGGCCCATCCTCTTGACAGAACTCTAAGTGTATAATATAGTATCTACCTTCCCCACTAGACATGAACTCTGCGAAAACAGGAATGATGTCTTTCTTGTCACCACTGTAAACAACATAATCCATTGTGTTCCTGGTGTGTGGGTTTGAGTCTGGCATTTAAAGGAGCTCAGTAATTAAGCAGGGAAGGAGCAAGCACCTTGGCCTCTCACTTACATGGTCTCATTTAATCTCCCAAGCAGCCCTATGAAAACACTCTCTTCTTCCTATAACTGAACACACAGACTCCTAAGCAAAGCACTTGTGAAGAGAGTGGGGTCTGAGCCTGCAAGAATCCTGGACTGTGCTGGTTCTGCTGTGCAGTACGGCCACCCCGACGCACAGGTGTCCCTGTCTGCACAGCACTGTGGCCATTTGTGGAGGGCAACAGAGGCAGAGCGTCCCTCTCTTCCTTTTATCCAAAGATGGCTGCCTCACACCCCCAGGGATATGGAGATGTAAAGATGAGAACCTTGATTAACAGGTCTATATATAACCTTTAATTAATTGGTCAGCATCCAAGGATAACACCCTTGAACTTTAGGAAAAATTAACACAAGAGCTCCTAGAAATTAATGAGGAGGAATCAGCACACTGACAGCTGTCTCCACAGCTCCCTTCAAGAAGTGTACACAAGAAGGGATGCGGTTCTTGAATTAGATCCACAAGGTCAGAGAAGATGATGGGACAGAAAAAGATCTGGCCTATGTTGTCTTAAGGAAGCCTTGGCTTTTGGGTGCTGAGAACATTCCTGACCAAATCTAGTCTTCAATTATTCAGTTGTTTATTTCCCTGTGATTTGCTATGTATATAGAATCATCAAATTTTTAAACTCCAAAGTACCCTAACGATCATGTTTTGTTTCTTTAATATATGACCCCCATTTATTCAGATGACATTAATTTGAAATTCATGATAATTACATAAACAATGAGTAAGCAGTACTGTGGATCCTTCCGATTGAAATATGCATACTCTCTTTACTGATACGACGTCTCTTCTTAACCGAGGTGTGAGGTGCCTGCATGATTAATGTATTGAAGTTCTCCGAATGAGGAAGGAGAAAAATGGGGGACTGCATCGTGCCTAACATGTATGCCTCCAAGTTCAGAAACATCTGGGGGCTGAATTGTGGTTCCACTGCTTGTCAGCTATGTGGCGCTGTACAAGTGACCGACCGACGTCTGGTCTTTAAAGGTGGGAGATGACCAAGACAATAGGAGGAGGTGAGATCTAAGCTCCTCACTTACAGAATTCAGAGCTGAGCTGTCACTCAAGAGCCAAAGAACTCACTTGGGATTCCTTCTCAGACTAGACTCAAAGGGCTTCTAGATAATGTGTTTCTGCACTGAAAACTTTGGAGAGAAAAATTAAAAAGGAAGGAATATGGGGAATACAAACCAAACAAATGATCCCATTCTGATTGTGCTGAATTATGATGATGGCTGTGGCTGAGTGTGGTTCTATCCCACAAGCTTTAAAAAGCCAAAGTTCACAGTGAGGGGCCGGGAAGAATGCTTTAAACAATCGTGGAACACTGAGGCTTGATCAAAATTACTGAGATTCTTCAATCCACAGACAAGAGCACCCTGGGCATATAATTGATGCCCACAAAAATCATGCCCACAAAATGAAAGAGGAATATGGGAGAAGCTGAGGCTGTGGGTACATTCTGGAAATTAAGTGGGAACACGCTGTCATTAAGTGAACAGGAATCCCATGGAATCTATTGCGTGGATAATAAGTGTCTAATAACTGATACAAACTGATGATACTTGATACTAATTAGCTGAAAGACGAAAATGTTCAGCTCAACAACTACCACTAAACATTAAAACAACAATGTTAACATTTTTCTAATTAAACTTTTGTCTTGAGCAAACTTTGCTTCATATGCAATTTGTATGAAATAATACTGAGATCCTATGATGCCCCCCCTTATCCATTTCCTCCCAACAGTAACATCTTAGATAACTATATTACAATGTCACAACCAGGAGACACTGGCATGGACACAATTCAACCACCTTGTTAAGAGTCCTCTACTTTTAGTTATATGTCCATGCGTGTTTGTGTTTAGGTCTGTACAACTTTATCCTGTGATTCAGCCAAGACACACATTTCTACCACCCCAAGAACCTACATGCTGCCCTTTTACAAAGACACTCGCCTCCTTCCCACCCCCATCCGTAACACTCGGCAACCACTAATCTATTCTCAGCTCTATAATTTTGTCATCTTTCATGTTATATAAATGGAATCATAGGTGCTATAGCATTTTATGGATAACAGCACGCAATTATGGATGAGGAGCATCCCTTGAGGTGATAATTGAGACCCCAAAGCACATCTCATGCTCTAACCGTAGGCTGCAGGGAGGATGGGTCTCACACAGTTGAACTTTCTGACAGTCTCAGAAAATGGCTACTTCATCTCATGTCACCATCTGGATGATGAGGAAGGATGCAAGGAAGAGAATCAGTTAGAAACTGGATTTGTTCCCCTGGGAGGGGAATGTACTGGGGACCAAACCCCATACAGATGGCAGGTGTGGCAGGAAGATGCAGTGAGGACCTCATGTAGATGGCAGGAAGACAGTGTTTGTCCAGCGAGCAATCAGATCTGGCTTGGGCCTGAAAGGCAGCCTAGAAAACCAGTGTGGTACTGCTCACCTGTGATCTCTGTACACAGGAGGCAGATACAAGAAAGTCAGGAGTTCCTGGTCATTTTCATCTATATAATCAGTTCAAGACCAGCACGGGCTCAGTCAGTGTCTGCGGAGTACTGTTTCAAAACAAAGCAAAAACCATCCAAACCAAAACAGATGAGAGAATAAAAGACTCATAGGACTGACCTAGGCACTCTGCACATATGTGACAGATGTGTAGCTTGGTCCTCATGTAGGACTCCTAAGAGTAGTTGCAGGGGTTGTCTCTGACTCTTTTACTAACTTTAGAGCCCCTACTCCTCATAGTGGGTCACCTTGCCCAGCCTCAATCCATGGGGAGGTGCTTAGTCTTACTGCAACTGGATAAACTATGTTTTGTTGATAGTCATGGGAGACCTGCCCTTTCCTGAACAGAAATTGAGGAGGAATGGATTGGAGGGTTGGGAATAGAAGAGGGCTGGGTGGAGAGAGAGTGGGAGGAGGGGAGGGAAGGGAAACTGTGGCCAGGATATAAAATAAATAAATAAGTTTTTAGTAGGAATGGACAGTTGCTTGGCTACAGCTATGAGCAAAATAGCTTAGAGAACACCATAATGAAGGGAAGGTTTCTTTTGGCTCACAGTTTTAGAGAGGCTAGACCATTGCACGACTTCTAATTGGTAATACAGCAGGAATGTGGCAGTGGAACAGAGTGGGGAAAAACAGGGGCTATGGAAGGACCAGGTATGCCATTCAAAGGGATTTCTAAGGGAAAAATAAAGACTTATAGTTCCACAGGGAGAGTGAATGAGAAGTCTGAAAGTATATACGCATGGATGGAAGGAAGGGGAATGGGTTGATACACAA
Organism: Peromyscus melanophrys; assembly: GCA_902168415.1. Classification (NCBI taxonomy): domain Eukaryota; kingdom Metazoa; phylum Chordata; class Mammalia; order Rodentia; family Cricetidae; genus Peromyscus; species Peromyscus melanophrys. The sequence continues at coordinate 10,991 of CABHPR010157544.1, read as the reverse complement.
GGTAGAACAAAAGGAAAGCTCATTTCAAGCCGTTATGCACTGTTGTGGGCTTCTAAGTGGTTGAAGAAAATCTACAAGGTTTGTGGGGGCCCACAGAGGTTTCCTAGAGAGATCTGAGCTTGCTTTACCCAGCAGGGCTGCATTAGGTGATGGCTTGACCACGTGCATGGTTACCAGGGGTTTGGAAGGGTCTGCATTTGGCTGTGCTAAGGGGAGGTCTTTTGCGCCGCCCTTTGGCATTTCTATAAATAGCCCTTTTGAAGAGACAGAAGGGACCGGTGGATATTAATCCAGGTCCTCCCGAAGCTATCCTGTATTTCTGTCTGTCTTCGCCACACTATCTTTCTATCTAACTATTTCTTATCCCTCTCTCCTCAAGAGTACCCTGGGAAAAAGTGGAGCTGGCCTCCCATAAATGTTAGGTCCTAAAATCGTCCCTGAGAGCTATAGCCTGGGGATTACCACAAAAGAAGAAATTCTTTCTTGTAGTCTGATTTTTTATTATAAATTGAAAATATGGATTTGAAATTTTCCGATACATACAAACTGCACACATTGACGGGGTTCTGTGTTGTATTTTGATACATATATTTGTCATGGAAAGTTCAAATGAGGGTACAAACATTTATATCCTCAAATATGTACCCATGCTGAGAAGGTTTTAAATCTTGTCGTTTCAATATACACAGTATGTTATCACTATTTACAGTTACCCTCCTGGCATACCAGGGCTTCTCTTCTCATTCCTGTCTGTTAGCTAACACCAACGCCCATGCTCCCCTTCTCCCTAGTCCAACCCCAGACTCTGGTGAGCACCGTCATATTCTTAACTTCTATGAGATGAGCTTTCTAAAGCCCTACATATGAATGAGACCATGAAGTACTTGTCTTCTGTACTTAGCTGATTTCACTTCATAAAATGATGCCCTGTTATAACTAGCATGTCTCAGATGACACTATTTCATCAAAGTGAACGTTGTTTTATTTTTTTACATTTTATTTGTGTGTGTGTGTGTGTGTGTGTGTGTGTGTGTGTGTGTGTGTGTAAATGTGTGTGCTGTGTATGTAGGCAAATGTGCCAAGGCATGGTGTGGGCGGCAGAGGACAACTTGTAGGAGTCAGTTCTCTCCTTCCACCATGTTGGTCCCAGGAATTAAACTCAGATGGTCAGTCTTGGCAGCAGACCTATCAGCAGGTAACCTATTAACCAGCTAACCCATTTCCTAGTGAAAGAATTTTGATCATGTGACAGGTGTGCTTGTTTGCTTGCAAAAGGGTAGCTTCAGTAGTATCTCCCAAATCCCAACTTATAGCTACAATTTACTGTAGCTCTTGTTAAGACTTCTCTTGATTAGTAGTAAGGGGTGGAGGTCATGTTCGAGGGTTCTCATAGGCAAGGCACAGGGGCAAAAAGCAGAGACAAAGCTGGGAAGGCAAGGGTAAGAACAATAGCAGTTGGTTATAGAGCTTTCTTGGATTATTCAAGCAGAAAAAAACAGTAAGGAAACATTGGATTTGAACTGCACTTTAAGCCCAAGGGACCCAGAGACACAGAAAACACTGAACAACAGCAGGATGTGTACTCTTCCCAGTGCATGTGGGATATTTATTCAGATAGACCATATGGTTATGCCACAAAACAAGTCTGATCACACTGAAGAAGACTGAAATCATATAGAACATATTTTCTGACCACAGTGATATGAAACCATACATCAATAATAGAAGAAATTCCAGGGAGTTCACGGATATACGGAACTAGAACATGTTATTGAGCAGTCGATGAGCGGGAAGGAAATCAAAGCAGGAGTTTAGGAAACCTCTCGAGACCAAATTTGAAATCTATTATATCCAAACTTATGAAATGCAGGGAAAAAATGATTTGTTTGTTTGTTTGTTGTTTTTTGTTTTTTTCGAGACAGGATTTCTCTGTGTAGCTTTGCGCCTTTCCTGGAACTCACTTGGTAGCCTAGGCTGGCCTCGAACTCACAGAGATCCGCCTGGCTCTGCCTCCCGAGTGCTGGGATTAAAGGCGTGCACCACCACCGCCCGGAAAAAAATGATTTTAAGAGCTTAATGTTATCAATAAATACCTACGTTAAAAAGGAAAGAGCTAACATTCCTAAGGCAGAGGCAGGCAGATCTCTGAGTTCAAAGCCAATCTGTTCCAGGCCAGCCAGGGCTACATAGCTGACTCTGTCTCAAAAAGCCAAAATAAAATAAAATAAAAAAGAAAAAGGGTTGGGGATCTGGCACCGTAGTAAAGCACTTCCCTGGCACACAGGAGCCCTGAAGTTTGACCCATAGCACTACAAACAGGAAAAAAAATTAAAATAAGCACCCTACCATACACCTTAGGGAACCATAAAAAGGAGAAACTAAGCCACAGTTATCAAGAAGTCGTCAACAGCAGCACCAGGGCAATGGAAGTATCTAGAAAAACAGCAGGAAAGGTCAATGAAAGTGAGAGATGGTATTTTGAAAACACAAACAAATCAACAAACTTTCAACTAGACGAAGAAAAAGATGGAGACGATCCAAATAAATAAAATTAGAATGAAATGGGGACTTGACCTATTACACCACAGAAGGCTAGGCTCATGAGCCCCTATGAACAATTACACACCAACAAATTGAAGACCATAAAGAGATGGGTAAGATATAAAACATGGCAAGAATAAAGTGTTCAGTTTACAACCTGACCACAGTGACTGTTCATTTTTGTTAGAAACTCTCAATAAACAAATGATTAGGAGAGAGGTGAATCAGCAATTTAAAAAAAGGACAACTCCAACCAAAGAAACATCCAGAATATAATAGCTTTCTGGCAGAATTTTACTAAACCCTTAAGAACTAGTACCAATCGTCTCAAACTCTGCTTAAAAAAAAAAATGGAGAAGATATAATATTTCTAAATTCATGTTACAAGGCCACAATCACTACGATAACAAAGCAAGACAAGCCCACTACGAGAAAGGAAAATTATAGGCCAATATCTGTGATGAAGATAGCCGCAAAAATCCACAGCAAAATATGAGAAAATTATAGGCCAATATCTATGATGAAGATAGCCGCAAAAATCCACAGCAAAGTATGAGGAAGCTAAAATGGACAGGATGTGTCCATCAAATTGGGGCTGTAATAATTATGTTTATACGCATAGATGAGCTGTGGTCTGAGAAGTGCTGTTTTTCATTAGGTAGTGGTAACTCCAGATACCTATAATTGGTCAAAGTGCTGAGAAGAAGTGACATGGATATCACCCTCTTTGAGGTTCAGAGGAAGACAATGTGGATGGAACGCAAGAGCCCCCAGAAGGAGTAGAGCGGAGTATGGTGGCATGCTACCTTTAGAAAATGACATCACTGTTGCACTCTTGATCCCACAGCATTTGAGCTTACCTGCACAAGACCTGCACAAGACTGGGCCTGTTGATATTCTATCATGGGAATAGAGAGGGGACATTGAGCCTTCCCCCAGAACTCACACAAACAGGCAGATAATGGTAGCTGGAGAGAGGGTCACAGGGCTCCACCCACCCCGAGGGGGAGGAGTCATAAAGTTCCACCCATCCCTAAGTATCTATGGTCACTGAATGGTGAAGGGAAGAAGAAGAAATCTCTCTTATCAGGAGTGTAGCCACTGATAGGAGCCCATGCTCCCATAAATAATCCCTCACCCAGGATCCTGTAAGCAGCACTAATAAAAACCACTGGGTTATCAAAAACAAACAAACAGGCTGGAGAGATGGCTCAATGGTTAAGAGCACTGATTGTTCTTCCAGTGGACCTGAGTTCAATTCCCAGTACCCACATGGTGGCTCAGAACCATCTATAATGGGACTTGATGCCCTCTTCTGTCATACAGGTGTATAGGAAGACAGAGTACTTGTATACATACATAAATAAATCTTAAAAAAAAAACAAATAAAGAAGACACAAAAATAGAAGTGGGACTAGCAGGAAGAGAGGAGATCAGTAGGATGAGAATGGGAGAAGGTATTGAATGAACATGGTAAAAGTGTATTATATAGATGTATAAAATGACCCCATAAAACCTATAACTGTGTATAATCAACATATGTCAATAAAACCTTGGAAAGAAGTACAAAAAATACTAACAATAGCATTGAAAGAATCATTGATCAAGTGATACTTATCTCTGGGATGCAAAGATGGCTCACATATGGAGATCAATAAATGTGATATACCACATTAAAAGATCAAGTCATATGGTCATACCTCGATAGATACAGAAAAATATGCTATAAAATTCTACATCGTTTCCTAACAAAACTGCTTGACTCTCTGAGTGGAGGGGGATAAAAGTTGCATGAGACAATCCCACAGCTTGCCACAGGTGCCCTAGGAAGGAAAGCTGCCAGCATTGAAGGCGAACATACACACTGTCACCACTTCCCTCTGATGTGGTACTAGAAGTCCTAGACAGAGCGGTGGAGTAAAGCAGATAAATGAACAAATAAATAAATCCAAGCATGTAAGGATGCCATTAAACTGATACTGCTTATGTGAAACGTCATGTTCAGATTTTAAAAAAAAAATGCTAAGGATTCCCCCAACACTAATTAGCCAATTTGATAAATTTGCAAAATTACAAAATCAACCCATAAAAATAGACAGCATTCCAGGATCTGAAAATGAATTATATGAAAATGCAATCTTTGGAACACCATCAAAATATAAAAGGTCAGTTCAACCCAAGAGACAAAATACCTGCACGTTGAAAAATCACCGAGTAAAGAAATTAAGGAAGACCCAAAGAAATGCAAATAATTCCTCTATTAAAAGAACTGGTGTTATAAAAACATACATACTACCTAAAGCAGCCTACAAGAACCAAAGAAATCTCTACCACAATTGCAGTGACATCTTTCAGAGAAATAGGAAAAAATAATCCTATAATCAGTTGAGAACCACAAAAGACCTGGCATAAAACCACAGAACCTTGAAGAAAAAGAAACAAAAACAAAAACAACAGTAGACACATTGGAACACTCAACCTTCAACTCTGTTTTGAAGCTCTAATAATCAAAAGAGCGTGATCCCAGCACAAACACACGTAGACTAACTGCATATACAAAGCTCAGAAAGAATCTACATTGTAGCTAAGCACCTACAGTGGGAAAAGGTACAGTCACAACAGTGTTAGGGAAAACAAAATTGCACTTACGTCCTTCATCTAAAAAGCAACTCAAATAGAATCGAAGACTTAAACCTAAGACCCGCAACTATAAAGCTAGTGGAAGTTTTGACAAAGGAAAAAGCTTGGTGACATTTGTCTGAGTAAAGAGCATTTGGATGTGATCCCAAAAGTACAGGCAAAAGAAATAAATTGGATCGTATCAAAATAAAAGTTTACAGGCAGCAAAGAAAACCATAAACACGGTGAAGAGAAAAGTCGTGTTTGTTGAAAATATTTATAAACCATGTGTCCCGTAATGGGTTAATATGCAAATAACTAAGGATGTCGACCAACTTAATAGCAAGAAAATAGATAGCCCAATTTAAAAATGGGCAAAGGACCTGAAGAGACATTTCTCAAAAGACAACATGCAAATGGCCATGGGTATAAGAAAAAGCACTCAATATCACTAAGCACCAAGGAAATGCAAATGAAAGTCACAATGAAATATCACTCCTGCCTTTTAGGATTAGCTACTGTTCAGAGAAAAACTTTAGAATTACATGGAATATAATTTAACTGGACAAGGAAGGGTTTTGAGAGCTTGATAGTCCACAACCACAAAGAGACACAGAGCGATTCAGGGGCTGCCACATGGGTGAATAATGTTTATGGACAGAAACAGGAAGTGAGGTCCAAAGGCGGCTGACGGGTTAACGCTTGGATTTGCCTTACTGGAACAGCGTTTGCATAGACGGTCCCTGTGGATGTCTGAAACAGGGCTGCTGTGAGTCATTGAGGCTGTACTACCTATTACAAAACTAGGTGACAGTCTACATATCAAGTTAAGTACAGTTCATTATGTATGGAGAAACAGTTAGGCCAAACTTCAGCAGATATTGAAACAGCTTTACGCAAACTTAATGAAGCATAATGCTATTCCGGAATGAAAAAAGACAGGATGTCAGCGAGGAGAACAGAGAGGCCATGCACGCTGTTGGATGGGATGTAAACTAGTTCAGCAACTATGCAGAGTAGATGAAGAGGTTCCTCAAAATACTAACGCTTGGTCCATGGAGGACCCAGCAATTCCACTTCTAGATTTGTAGACAAAGGAAATAAAGTGGTTGCTCACAATCATAGAGAAGAGCTGGGATTCGAACCCATGCCTGTCAAACTTGTCTGTTCTGTCCCTGGACACCCATACATGCAACATATCTGTCCCCTTATCTACTGCACTACAGTCATGGTAACTATATTGAGTGTCTAACTTGCTCCCATATCCCTGCCCTAGGCCTTTTGTCTCTGGAAGGTCCAGATCCCCCTGAGTGGGGCCTTGGTGAGAGAGTACCCCTTGCTCTCTCTAAGTGAGAGCTTTCTGTTTATTCCCTTCCTCTGCTCTTGGTCTATTTCCTCTCCAGCAATCACTTCAATGTACAATTATTTCCTTTTCTGCATAGTGATGTGTCTCTTCCTGCCCCTGTGATGCATACCATCATGACACCTGACACCCTATCTTTTTCTTTTACCATTTTGTTGATGAATCCTGCTACAGATCCCATCATATAGCCTGTAAACATTTGTTGAATAAATCGGTAAGTGCATGCATTTGCATTGTATTTCTCCACTATATGATGTCATTTAATGATGAGGATAAAGATCGCAAAGAAAAGGAAAGAAAGGTTGCATCTACCAGATGGGAGAAAGAGATCACTCCTCGCATTCCCCAAAGGACCCATTGCTAGGGCATCTGATGATAAGAGAGAGTGTGGCCTGTGTGGCTGTGTCCTCTTAAAGAAGGAGCAGTGCTTTTCTTATAAGAGATGTCTGTGGAAACAGCAGTTCAACATGCCAGTCACATGGCAGTGACAAACACCTTCAGGGGAGAGCCTGAAGGACACTGGAGATCAGGCAGGGCTGATATCCATCAAAGGTGTCAGAGACGCCAGCCACGTTGTCCCAGCCATCCTCTGGCCGAACGCTGTTGAGTTCGATGGCTTCGTCCCTGTCCGCCCAGGGCAGAGCTCTACAGCCAACAATTAGGTCTACAGAACTGGTGGCTGGGGCGGTGGAGAAATCAGGTTCGATGAAATCTTTCCAACATTGCCAGGACCCCCTCGCCACTCTAAGGCAACCTGCTCCAGGCACATACACTTGATATTTTAGCATCCTGTTCTCTCTCAGCATGGGGCCAGAGCTAGTTCAGGGAGTGGTGTTAGAGTTAGGGTGAGGTTACCAGGAGCAGGAAGGAGACTAAGACCAAGGAGAGATCCTTCCTGTAAAACCTAGGGAAATACTTCCTAGGGGTCTGCTAAGAGGAAAGAGGGAACTCAGTACATCCTTCTGCTCAAGTTCAGTCTTAACTGAGCTCAAGTTTCTAGGCTAGCACCGGGGTCATCTTAAAGCAATGGAACCCAGCACCAAACCCAGGCCTCCCCCATCTGACACCAGCTAAACTCAGTATCCTTTGGCCTCTACTGGGAAATTCTCATCGCCTGTTTTGTAGATGATATATTTACTATTGCTGTGTGATTATATTAATTAAAATCATCATGGTTGTCACCACCATGGTCATTATCATCATCATTGTTCTAGGCTACCTTAGGTTTTAAATAAACCTTTAACAGCTTACTAAGCACCTTTGGAAACCAGGATCATTTAATTCTGACAGCTACTGCCCCACTCTGAACAAAAGAAATGTATTACTGAGAGTTTTGTCACACTGGCTTAGAATCCAATTCACACCAGGTCCAGCCCAAAGGGAAGATTTTGCTGGGATACAGTTGCCTAACACAACATGAGAACAGACAATAAGCCACGCATCCACAGCACACAGGATTCGGGAGCTGGACAGCCCTGGGGACCTGGGCAGCCCTGGGGACCCCATCGCCTTCTTGTGTTTCCTATCTGTTCTGTTAATTTCTCGTTATGTGATTGGCTTCCTCTGACACTCCAACTGTTCCTGAGTCCCATACAAACCTGCATGTCCAGACACTCACGGACTCAGCTTCTCTTCTTCTATCCATCCTCCCCACCCCCACAACTTTCTTCTATCCCAAAATTGCACAGTGAAGAACCATTGGCTCATATTTGTTCAGATACCCATTCTTGGATCCCCTCTACCTGCTATCCAAGTACAGGGTTTGGGTTTGTGGTGCAGGAAGAGTTAGGCTGATGAAGTCTGTCTAGTATGAGAATTTGAGAACTGAAAGGATAAATTTACTTGGATGATATGTGACTTCACCTAAGATTCTATGTGGCGTAGAGTACTTCAAAGGCTTATTAGTGTTCAAGGTGGTGTTGCTATTGCCTAAGACCACTTTGCAGGCAAGAGTCAGAACCTGAAACCCATTTCCCAGATGCTCAAAGTGTTTCTTGTAGGATCTAGGGCCCTGAGAAAAGTCTGTATTCTGTATGTTTGCAGGGACTCGACGTTTTTATGTTTTAAACTCTTGGATGTCTCTACTGTCTGTAGAGACATCAGCTTCTTTTTTTTCCAGGACAAAGAAAGACAAGAACATGGGCTGGGAAGATGGTTCCATGGATACAAGTATAAGGACCTGAATGCAATCCCCAGGACCCAGGTAAAAAGGCCCGGCATTAGCCGGGGGGTGGTGGCGCACGCCTTTAATCCCAGCACTCGGGAGGCAGAGGCAGTGGATCTCTGTGAGTTCGAGGCCAGCCTGGGCTACCAAGTGAGTTCCAGGAAAGGCGCAAAGCTACACATAGAAACCCTGTCTCAAAAAACCAAAAACCAAAAAAAAAAAAAAAAAAAGGCCCGGCATGGAGGCAGGCACTTGCAATCCCAGTACAGAAACAGGTGAATTCCAGTCAGCTTAGCCTAGTCAGCAAGACTCAGGGCAATGAGAAACCCTGTTTCCAAAACCAAGATGGAATGACAGCCAAGGTTGACCTCTGGCACACACACACACACACACACACACACACACACAGAGGGAGGGGGAGAGAGAGACTGACCAACACCCCCCCCACCCCCCACCCCCCCCCCCCCCCACTGGTTCAGAAAAGATCCCTCCTTCCTTGCAGGAAAGATGAGGCTCTTGACCCCTCCCCCAACCTTAGAGAAGACACCTTCCTCCTTCTCCTCCTCCTTTCTCATCTCTAGCATAGCTTCAGAAACCAAACTCACTCCCATTCGCTCCGGAAACTGGAGAGGAAACACTGGGCAGCGAGCTTTGTGACTGTTTGCAGAGCAACCCTGGAGAACACAAAACACAGCACGCTGGGGGACTGGAGCAGGAGGAGCTGGCAGCAGCAGAGGCTTCGTGGAGCCCTGTGCCAACTCAGTGTGTGGCAGGCACAAAGCTCTCGCAGCCTACTAGGAGCCAGCGGGTTTAGTGGACCCTATCTAAGGACCAAGCCTCCTTGTGAGTGGAAGAATTTTTAATTTCTATGGTAATAAGGAGCTTAAACTCTGTTTCTATTTACAGGCTAAACTTCTGCGCTCTATCCCCGTGCCCCAGGCTGATCACTATGATATGCAGATTTCCCAGGGCCTGGCAGTGACTGAAGAGAAACTACATGAGGAGGAATTACAGTCGGAAGATAAAAAGAGCTCAGTGATTAAAGGCAGGCGTTGAGAGACGCTGCAACAGAGACAGGATTGGACGGGAAAGGCTGTCAAGGCCTGCTGAAAATGAGCCAGGTGGAGTCTGATTCAACCACTGGAAATCCCAAAACTCCTATATTAGCCATGGGGGCAAGGCAAGTATCCCCTGAAGATTCCCTGGGGCTCTTCTGCTCATCTAATCAGTGGGTGGCAGACAGCAGTGTGCACCAGAACCCCAAGGTACCTGTCCAAATTGTGAACATCGACTCCTTTCAGGAACCTACAGGCAAGCCTAATTCTACCTTTTGGCTGAAATACATAGAATATATTCAATGTTTGAAGGGTAAAATTCATTATCCGGCTGGCACTGGATAGTAGCTTCCAGGGTGGTGGAAGGATTAATAGATTTACATAAAGAAAGCCTCCAGCCCACTCCACCTTCTCCAAGACTCTCCATTCCCCAACAGTATAGCACCGTGTGAGGGGAATCTTCTAGAAAACTAATCCCCATCTTGTCAAGGCTCAGAGTGCAAATGAGCATTTCCAACAAGATAAAATAAAGTTCTCGTCTCTGCCCGCATGTCCCTTCATGGAAGTTTGGTCCTTAAATAAAGATTTTAAGACTCAAAATGTCCTCCTCTGGAGCTAAGGTAGGTGGAGTGGAAGAACCTTACCAAATAGTCTGTGGCTCACCATGTAATTTCTGCATTGAAAATAGTCAAAATGGTATTGCTGGGCGAGAATTTGATCAAATTACAAGGTTCACTTGTCCCAAAGAGATCCTCGGCCATTTTGTTGCTACATTCATGCTATTTAACTGATTCATGAATTGCAATAAGGCCGCTTTGCCCTTGACAACTGGAAGGCTTACAGTTGTCTCGCAACTTGGGATTTTTATTTCTTTCCTTTGGGGGAAAAGGAAACACAGAAGAGTCTGAGAAGTGGCTCAGGGCCACAAAATAACATAACTGCTACATGGGAAGGGAACGGAGGCCTGCAAATGGAGCTTCCTAGATTCCAAGTTAGGGCAACTTAGATGCAGCCATGGTTCTAGATGACTATGGATGATCCATTTTACTACGTGGCCCCTCAAGCTTGTCATCTGTAAAACAGGAGGCCCTAACCCTGACCTTCACATCTCCTGGGGTTGTTCTAATGATCTCCTCTCCCAAGGCTCTTCCCTTGTAGAGATTACACTCCTCAGAGTGAACAGATCCAAGTTATAAATAACATAGAATACACACATAGTAAGCTATAGTGATATGTCAGATATAGTGCA
>CABHPR010157542.1:55710-71509 GCA_902168415.1 Peromyscus melanophrys | reverse complement strand
AGACATTTAAGGAATTGCTCAACATCCCTAATCATTAGGGAAATGCAAATCAAAACAACTCTGAGATACCACCTTACGCCAGTCAGATTGGCTAAGATCAAAAACACTGAGGACACCTTGTGCTGGAGAGGATGTGGAGCTAGGGGAACTCTCCTCCACTGCTGGTGGGAATGCAAGCTGATTCAGCCACTGTGGAAATCAATATGGTGCTTTCTTAGAAAATTGGGAATCAATCTCCCCCAAGATCCAGCTATACCACTCTTGGGCATATACCCAAGGAATGCTCAATCATTGTTAATTTCTAATAATACTCAAATGTGATTAATGTATGACTAAATGTATCTATTATTTTTAAATGTGGAGACTTCAGTTACATTCCTAATCTCTATGTTACAAGAAGATAATGCACATTTGGATATATATATATATATAAAATAGATTCTTCTTTCATATAATATATCCTGACCATAGTTTCCCCTCCCTCCTCTCCTTCTAGCTCCCCTCCACTTACCCTCTCCCCCAGAACCACTCTCCTTTCATTTCCTCTTCAGAAAAGAGCAGCTCCAAGAGATTATAGCCAAACAGGACAAAGCAAGATACAATTAGACTAGGCAAAGCCCTCATACTGAGGCTGGACAAGGCAACCTGATAGGAGGAAAAAATTCCACAAGCAAGCGAAAGGGTCAGAGACACACCATCTGCCACTGTTAGGAGTCCCACAGAAACACCAGCCATAACATATGCAGAAGATCTGGTGCAGATCCATGCAAGCCTCGTGCTTGCCACTTCAGTCTCTGTGAGCTTGTATGAGCCCTTCTCATTTGTTCTAATTTTAAACATGAATGTTTCACCTTTATTAGTTTCTTAGCATATTTGTTGCTCTATTTATACTTCTCTATCATGTTGTTTTATCTTCAGTGTTAGACAATGACATTTTAGTGTGTTTGTCTTTGAGGCCCATGGTATATGATATTTTTGTTGCCCTAGAATTCACAACTCATTATTTGTAAACTATCACCTTTATTTTATCTAATTACATATCTATTTAATTATTGCTAGTGTTGAGAATCAAATCTAGGGCATCAGAAATGGGAGGCAAGCAAGTTAGCCCTCAATCACACCCTAGACCTAGTTTTACATATATGTACATCATTTCATATGTACATCATATGACTATTCAGCTTTAAACAGCTAAGTTTGTATGGAATCACTGCCATCAGCATCTCCATCACTCTTCCAGTTTTCCTGGCTCATTAAAGAAACTATATAATCACATAGTCACAGGAAGCACACACTGAGTTCATTTTTTGACCTGGCATCAACCGTAATTGTAGGTAAGAATACCTTCCTTTTTGTGTACTTAGAATGATCACAAGTTGATTTCTGAGTGCTCTGTGTTTGCTTTCTCATTGATAAGCCTTACATCACATAAAAGTAGTTAGTCTAAGATACAACATTATTATTATCTTCATTTTGATGACTAGGGGACACTGGTATTACAAATGGTATGGGGGAGAAGCTAGAATTAAAGTTCACATAGTTCAGATGATGAATCCCCTCTTGAGATATGGCGCTTCATCTACCATACCGAGCTCAGAAAGTAACAAAATAAGCAATAATAAATGCTGGAAGAACCACTTGAAAGATATCTAATAAACAAATAAAGGAACAGAATATCCGCTCAGGAAAAGCAACTGAAGCAATGTCTTCTGAAAGAATAAAATGTTGTGGGGGTGCGCAGCTGGGAAGGGTGCACTTTGAGAAATCCAGGTTCTCCAGCAGGAATGGCTGGTGATCCTTTTGGGAAGGGCTATCATAAAACAGAAAGGATATTGTAGAAAAACTCACAGCTTTAGACAGATAATTTAACTGAGTTCTCAAGCATACAAAAATACATTTTTGCAACTCCTACAGGTTATAAGGATTAATATACCATTGCTTATGAAATACATTTTGGAACTGAAGAAAGTACATTTTATGAAAAATAAGCAAAGCCAAACAAGCTGAACATACCTTATTTTCATTTTAGTCAGAGAAAATAAAAGATAGAAAGCAAATTATTTGAATACTGAGGCAGTCACAGAGGTTATGACCCAGTAAATCTCAGCATGAAAAATAGTATTTTATTTTTGCCAACAAGGTATTTGTTCACTTTTCTAATAAGAGCTGTGTATGTGGGAGGGAGAGCCACAACTATAAATTTCTTGTCTACAAATGAAGCCTTCCAGTACCAAAAATGGATTACATGGAATCGAGTTGTTAGCCCCAAGGTCCCATGGGACTCCCAAAGAGCCTAGGCTATTGACAAGGCCTCTTTGATCAAGAAAACAACCACATAACTCATTGAACATGGAGAAGTTGAGCTGGTACCTACATAGAGCCTTCACACCTACGCGATAACATCTTTGGTACTGAAGGTACTCTTCACACCATCACAGGAGAAATGTAAACATCGAACCAGTTGCAAACTCTTTGCTCTTCAATGGTGCTCTGCCTGGAAGATACTCCAGTGTGACAGTGGCACAAAACTTGTGGGAGTAACCAATCAATAACTGATTTGACTTCAGGCCCACTCGATGACATGAAATCTATACCTGAAACTGCTTGGAAGACCATAAACCTGGAACTAGATAACCCGGGAACCTAGGATAAAACCAAATAGTACCAATCCTCTAAAAGAGTGTAGTAATAAAATGACTCCAATTAACATTCTGCTATACTCATAGATCAGGGCCTTGCTCAGTCAATATCAGAGAAGCCTCCTCACGCAACAGATAGGAACAAACACAAGAACCCACAGCCTTACAATATGCAGAGAGTGAGATCTGAGATCTTGTGGTCCTAAACAAGATGTCTTCATCGAATCCATTCCCTCAGTGTTCAGGGAACCCTATGGAAGAGGAGGCAGAAAAAGTGTAAGAGCCAGAGTAAAGTGGGACACCAAGAAAACAAGACCTTTTAAATCTATGGATCAATGAACAAATGAACTCATAGAGATTGAGGCAGCATACATAGGGCCTGCATGAGTCTGTATCAGATAGGGTCTTGTGGCTGAATGGAGAAGTTGATACAAGCTACCATTTCTAACCCAGAAGCCATCTCCAACTGATAATCACTAGTAAATGAAAATTTCATTTACTCCAAGGGAATCTCACTGAGAAATAAACTACTCCTAAGGGAAGGCTGTATGCCCAGCAGTAGATGGCTAACAGAAAATGAAGTAATTGGAAACTTTGGAGCTTCCTTGCCTCATAATGTCATGTCAGGGATAATTTTTTTTTAATTTTACCCCATTTTTATTTTTATTATATATACATTCTCTCTTTCTTTTTACCCTACAGGCCCTTTGCATTTACATGGTTACTTCCAGTATAGTGTTTTTATGGGATTCCAGAGTATGCAAACAAGTGGATCTCTGCATCTATATCTGCTTCTTGTGAATTATCTTGGGCTCCTTTCCTTCTGCTTCTTTTGTCCTATTCCATTGTATTGTTTTTGTTCTATCTTATTGTGTTTTATTTTATTTCGTTCTTATCCCTTAGACGCCTGTTTGTTTTCTAATGAGAGAGAAAGGCGGTGGATCCAGATGTGGGGAGGAACTGGAAAGAGTAGAGAAAGGGGAAATGGTAAAAGGATATAATATATAAGAAAACAATCTATTTTAATAAAATAACAGAAAAAGAGCTTTTTCTACAAAACTATTCTGAATGGCCACGTTTGTCAATGTACTCAATGAGTTGTGCACATTAGAAGAAAACGGGGACAATTTCTAATGCCTTGGTCTTATGCAGACAACATAATTATGGGCAGAAGTTCTTATGGGAAATGAGGCTTCTTTTAGGGCATGGCAAATTGGCAGAACATATAAGAAAATTATGTATCTTCAGTATTAATTTCACATAGTTTTAGTGTGTGGAGGGTGAGACTGAAATCTCATTGCCGTGTCTCTGCCTTGTCTGAGCAAAGTCACGTGTCTTAGCCCTCCGTGACTCAGTAGCACGCCTTTTATATCTTGTTCATGTTTTTCTTTAATTTTCACTTTTCTCTGACTATTTTAGTCTTCCAGTTCACTAAGTCTTTCTTCTGCCTTCTCTATGGTATTAATACAACCATATAATGTTTTCTTCATCATTAATTTTTGTAGCACAAGATTGATGGTCTGATTGCTCTTCCATAAACCATTATGGTTTTCAATGCAAATAAATGTTAGGTTTACCCAATTTACTTATGTCTACACCCCATTTCTTTGCATACATTAAGTGTAATGAATATTTTTTATGGCTGAACAGACTCTCAGCATTATGTCTGGATTTGCGGTGTAAACTGCTTTGACTTTTCTTTACCTGTTAAGATTTTCTGCTTCTCAACATAGTTAGCAAGTTTTGAGTCATAAAGTACATTGAATGTCAAAGTTATGTTAGTTTCTTCCAAGCATGGTAGAATTTATTTTTTTAAACTAAAGAACATGCCTATCCTTCTGATCTTGCTGAGATATGGTTTTGATGCTTGATGACGGCCCAACTTCCTTGTTCTTTTTTTCCAAGGGAATCGATCTTCCCAGCTCAGGTTTATGGTTTTCTCAGATCTCAACTCAATGGTCAAGGTATGTGTCTAGTTTTCATCACAATGCCTGCCTGGGCTTCGTTGTCAGCTCAGCTTCAACTTTTTTCCAACACTCATTGATCTTCAAGATATCTGATCAGCCCTCAGATTTCTGTTAGCTCTCTCCACTTCCTTTCATTTCTCTTTGTCTCTGTTACTTTCTGGCTCGCCTTCATTATCTCATCCTTCCCCCATTTCAATTGCCTTTTTGTTTACAAGTCCAGGTTAGAAGGGCCAAGGCTGTGACAGAGGTTTACAGACTGTCTGCTCTCTATGTAACTCTCCTTGGCCCATAGGCTCTCCTTTGTTTTCTGCCCTAGCAATATTGAAATAAATTAACTTTTTCTATCTAAACAGTAGCACTTTTTAAATTACAATTTGGAAATGACTCCAAAGGAGAAGCTTGATATAAAGAAGCTGATAAGCTTCTTTAATATGTTTTCATTCCCTCAAATATCAGAGCTGGAAATATATATTGTCTAATATCTATCTAAAGTTCTTTCCAACTTTCTACTTTTTTATCTTAATTACCCAGTTTTTTATCCACTTGTGGGTTGTTATTGTCTTTCACAGCCAAAGCCAGGAGACCCTCAGTCACTTAACTCTTCCGAAGTATTTATTACACGAAAGGGTCACTTAACTCTTCCAAAGTATTTATTACATGAAGGACTCCATTTCTGGGTATCCAATGACATGAAAAACAAGACCCACTGAATTCAAAGTCCTTATGTTGTTTTGAAAAATTCATATAACTGGAGAGACACACCCCTCTGTGTGTGTTGATAGGGGATTTATAGGTCCAGAAAGTACTCTAGAAAGTGATTTAAAAATCTTTACAGCTTTTAATGTATTTTAGAATTTTTTCCTCACAATTCTCCACACAGTAACTTGTGCAACAGAATATAGTTAAGATACATGTCCTTAAAATTTTGGCATATATTATAAATCTTTAATGTTGGTCATGAAAATATTGATGAAGACTTTAAATGTAGCACACTTTCATGCCTGAAAATGCTGTACACATTTCAATGTACTTTATGAATTTCAGCAAACATGCATTTTGAGCCATGACCACAGAATAATGTAGTTATTTTCAGGGATCTAAAGGAAAGGGAATAGTCAAAATATTATGCTTACATGAATATTTAATTAGGAAACAAGCATATTACACATTTATATGTAGGTAAATAGCTAAGTAATTACAACCCTTGACTTTCTCAAAGCAGCTAAAGTTAGTATGCCATTTGTCTTGTCAAGCTTGATGGTTAGAATCTTCAGTACATTCATCGTGTCTGTACCTTTAGGTGGTTAGTCAATGCCAAGGGAAGTTAGGCTCTCTTGGTTTTCTTTATCCATTATAAATACCACTCTGGGGATCCAGAATCTAGTCTGGGGTTCTCAGCCTCACATAACTAACATTTGTGAAAGTCATTGTTTGTGTGTGCTATGGAGGCATTATTGGAGGTTTGCTCCCCACTTGTTGGCTATATTTCCCTATCATGGTATAATGATCCAAACTGTTTCCAGACACTACTAGCTGCTGTGTTGTGTGTGCATGTATGTGTGTGTGTCTGTGTGTCTCTGCGTGTGTGTGCATGTATCATGATCCACTAAGCAACTATTGTTCTAAACATATGGCTTAGCTTATATCTATTCTTTACATATTAGAAATGCAAATTATATAAAGTTTATATGGACACATAACTAGCAAATAGTTTTCTTCTGAGAGGCATATCTCCCCTACAAACTTGATTTTCTGCATTTAATGTACTTTTTATTTAAAATAGTTATAGATTCACCCAAATTTTTCCATGATAGTAGAGCCCCATAGACCCCGTCTCACTTCTTTCTATTTTCCTGTTTTCAAACCTAAATGACTTTATCGATCACAATGTATCAGCACACACAATTGCTGGGTGTGCTGATACATTGTGATTGATAAAGTCATTTAGATTTCTTAGTTTTCCTTAAAACCCTTTTCCTCCAGAATGGACATAGCACACACAGATGTCTTTCCTCCTATGGCTTCTCTAGACTGTGAAAGTTGCTCATATTCATTAAGCACATGTCCTTTGGTTTTTAGGAACATTGTCCTGTCCAGCATTTTCTAGAACTCCTCATCAGAGTTGTCTGATGTGTTCCCTGTGCCTTGGGTGGTGTGATGGCTTCAGGGGGAAATCAGAGATGGGCTTGACCTCCTCTTGGCACATGTCAAAGGAATGTGTGTGAGTGTGAGTCCTCACTGCTGATGCTAACTCAGTCCATCTGGTTGCAATGTTTGTGAGATTTCTGCAGTTATTTTCTGAAGCCTGTAGAATCACTTTACACATATTCCTTATAGATTTTATCAGGAAGTCATATGGGCTGTCCAAAATTAAGGTCTGAGCTACAACTCCACTAAAACTTATGTCCATATATTACCTGGTTAAACTGACATAAGCAATTTCTCAACTGAAGCTACCCTACTTGGGTGAATCTAAGATATGAAAGTTGTCATTTAAAACCAACCACTAAACTGTTAACATGGGTTGTTATATTTATGGAATGGGTCACCAATAGTTTTTCTAGGCTTTAATCTAGTGATTATATTGAAGGAAAAGTGATGTTTTAACAGGTCAAGTACATGAACACAAAATATGTCTATTTATTTAGACCACTTTCATTTTTAACAGAATAATTTATGATTTTCTGTGATACTGTCATGTTTTATAAGATTTAAGTTATTTATTTGTGAATGCCATAGTAAATATTTCAGTTTCTTTTAAATGTGACAACCCAGTTATCTGCTGCTACAATATAAAAAATTAAATGATATTTATATATTAACTGTATTCCTTTATGTTGCTAAACTCATTCATTAGTTCTAAGTGTAGGCATTATTTTGGGAGTAGATTCTTTGGAGTCTTCTACACAGCCATGGCATTTAATAAGGGTAAGTATGTTCTATAATTCACATGTCAGGGTTCTTCAGAGGAAATAATCTGAAGTCAAAATCCACAGTGCCCAAAGTTCTAGGATCTTCTGCCTCTTTTGTAAGTTCCACAGCACTAAACTAACTGTTTAATTAAGGAATATTTGTGAGGCTGAAGGAAACAGTCCATTTAAAACATCAAATTCACATAACTGGGTCAATTTCTAGAGACAAAAAAAAATAAAAAAAAAATCAAATGAGAAAAAAAACATAGCTTTTTTTCAGTTCTGCTATACAAAGTTAAGGATGTTTCATCTGATTAATTAGTCTTTCCAAAGAAATTCAACACATTTCAGATTTGATTTTCCTAAGCAATTTATTAGATACTTAGTTAAATGTAAATATAGGAGAAAGATCTGAGAATTAAGGTTCATTTTAAGGTGTTATATAAATTACAAATGTCAATTTTATTGTTATCTTCCAATTAAAAAAGGAATTTATTGCCAGGAAGTATTCTGCAGGATTTGATCCAAACCTAATCTCTCACTATGGAATCTTTCACTTATTTTTCACTATTATTTTTTTCTGTCATCTCCCACATTTACTGGGAAAATCTGGTTCCTAGTTGCCCACCCACTGGTTCAGTCCTTATGTGATTGTCTGAGAGTGTCAGAATGGCTCCCCTTCAGGTCGGAGCTCACAAGTCAGGTGTGTAAGATGAGGAGCTGAAAGATGCTTAACTCTTTCCTTCTTTGCAATTCTACTTTATCTGTCTTGTTCAGGGCGGGTCATCCTAAAAGGATATCTTCACTAAGAAATGTGTTTTCTCCTGCTATTTAAGGGGAAGATACCTTAGTGACCCCATTAATTTCTCAGCATCTCTATTTCCCCTAGCTATGTGAAACCCTTTTGCATTACCCATATGTCCCCCGTTAGGGTACAGAGACTGTGCTATTTGAGGTATTTTGGGGAAAATGTGTGATTCAAAGATGTTTGTTCTGGAGTGAAGGTATACATATTTAAGTTGTGAAATTAAGGAGTGAGGAGAGGAGGAAACAGGAGGACACAGTGTGAGATGGAAGACACAGGAGTTGGAGGTGTGAGAGGTACCAGTGGGACTATTGCAGAGGTAAAAGTGTAGAACTAGATTTGTAGGTGCACTTGGGTGAGGAACAGTCATGAGGTGTACTTTGTTGAGATGGAGCCTAAAGCAGAGTGGGCTGATATTAATCTATAGAATTACTGGAAGTTTTAGAAAAATAACCAATCAGAAATGGGCTTTAAATTGCTAAAATGTTAGACAAAAACAGATGCCAGAGAATATGAATATATATGTATATGTATATATATAATATACAATGAAAATACACAAATATAAACCAACTATCCAATCAATATTGGTGAAGAAGACAAAGGCGAGAGAGCAAGAGAGCAAGGAGGAAAGAAAGGAGGGAGAAGGAAGAGGGAGATGGGGGAGGAGGTGGAGGAAGCATATTCTTTTCCAGTCTTCACACATTATTTAATTTAGGTTTTCAACAGTTCATTAAGAGATTCCCAGAGCTGCACCTGTTTGATATTCAGTCACAGATATAACTTATGGGTCATGGAGGGACACCCAGATCTCCCAGATCTGTGACTCAATGGCTCAATGGATAAAGTGTTTTCCACACAGGCATGAGAACCAAATCACCACCCATGACAAAGGTGTGGTGGCCTGTCTGATATGTAAGAGGTAGATGTATCAGATTCCTTGGCAAATTGGTTAGACAGGCTAACCAAATTTTAGAGTTCCCGTCTCAGCCTGAGAACCTGCCTCAGTACATAAAGTGGAGATGGATAAAGACATCCAAAGTCATTATGTGTCCTCCACACATACCAGCAAACACATGTGTGTGTAGTAACAGTTTAATTATTTTAATGATGTGTTTTTTAACTTTTGCCACAAAGTAATTTAAAAGGCAAATATGGAACATAAAAACGAGGAAGAACACTGTGTTGTAACGTTGGGGTTATTTGAATGCAAGTTTAAATGGATTAGAGAACAAAACAGTTCTCAAAGAGGAAATACAGATGGATAAGAAATGTCTTTTTTTCAATGTTCAACATCCTTAGTCACTGGAAATGCAGATTAACGTTTCTTTGAGTCTTCATCTTACCCCAGTCAGAATGTCTAAGATATTGATTCTTACAGCTGTGAAATGCTTCCAGTGGTCTAATTTGTATGTGTATTGCATATATGTGTGCTCATATACAAACAAATACACATATATATCAAACATGCATATGCAAAAATAATCTTCCTAAATTAGTTTCCAAATTGACTATTGTATTTTATGATAATATGATCATACTTAACCAGTGCTCTCACTGCTCTTTTATAGTCTTATTACCATTTGATTTTTTTTTTGTCTTTTTTTTAATTTCTAACTTGAGGGACTGGTGGGGTAGAGACAAGGACTGGCTAGAACTTAACATATGACCTAGGCTGGCCTCTAACTTAACTTACGATCTTCCTGCCTCAGCCTTTGAAGCGCTGAACAGAGGTGAGGCATCAGCCCTTATTAAAGTTTCTAAATTTGAAAAAAATTATTACAGATTTTATTTCTCAACTGTAGTTCCAAGATTTGCAACTATACTTAAACTATCATTCCAATATTTGTACTTCTTATCAAGCTTGTTTATCATATTTACCTACAAACAAAATACTGAATGAAACAAAAATTAATTATAACTAGATGATTAGATTTATTCCTATTTCTGTTTGTTTGTTTTGATTTATTTTCTAAGTCTTTGTATTTATTACCAGGTTTTCCCTTTTCATCTTGTAGTAAATCTTATATTTGGAACATCTACAAGGATTGTTTTCTTAGTCTTTGCAAAATGAGTGGCTGTACTGTAAAGATGTCTCCCCAGTCTATAGAGTGTCCCTAGTAATTATCTTTTATATCCTACAGAATAAGCATTGTTTGTGTAGCCAAAGGACCCAAGATCAACCAAAATGTTTTAACATATGGAAATTTTTCTTTAGTTATATGTTTCATTTATGGTAGCATGAAAATGAAAAAGGATAAGCATATCTTTGTCTTTAACCCTTGTTATCATGTTTAGCTAATTTTAAAACACAAAAAGATTTAAAGTATTGCTTAAAATATAATTTTCAAATGGATACTCTTGTTACAGAATGTAATTTGAGAGAGCTGGTTAATATATCAAATGAATCACACATTTAATTGGTAAATGAGTTTATTCCCAAAGTCTAACACTGGCCTCTCACTTATAACATCATTCTTTAGGATGCTATTTCTGACCCACTAATAACAATTTATTTTTATTAAAGAAGAACAATTAGTCTACATATCAGACTTAATTTTCTTTCTGTGTATGAGTTGGTCTAGGTTAGACAAATAGTTTCATATGCACATAATCACAGCTGTAGAATTATTTGCATGACAATGTAGATAGTTACAGGGGAATTTTGTGAAGATTTATTTTAAAATCCCTCAATAAATGAGAAATGGAATGCAGAGCACAGTCTTCAGTCAAAAGATTAGAGAGCCTTGTCTTATGTGCATTTACAACGACCTGTAAGCAAACCTTGTCTAAGCTCCCTTAACATAAGTTCTGCTCTGCCCTAGCACCACATCCCTTGTCATCACACTCTTTTCTGATGGCACTCTCACCGTGGTTGTACAGTACAGTCATGCACATGGACACCCAGGCTTCCACCTACGCTGCTTAGGTAGCCTGCATCAACATCTTTGCAGGCAGGCAGACAGGCAGGCAGGCAGCAAGGCAGGGAGAGACAGTGATACTTCTTGGCTCATGCTTTTGAGTCAGCTTGCAGCTTTCTCTTCCCCTATAGTGAGACAACAAGCACAGAATTGTTTATTTATTAACAGTACATATCAATTTTTGATAGTGTCTCTCACTTTGAAAGATATTGGTTTTCACTTATGGAAGTATCTCTCTGAAAACTGTTATGCCTTTTACTAATATGCCATCCTGACTTAATATATTCTCTGTAGGAAGAAATTACATGATGAGTTGTAACTAGGTAATTGCTTCACCTTTATAAAAAGGCCGCCTGGGTTATGTAAACCACTTGAAAGGATGAGTGTCAAGAGAAGGGTGCATCTCCCTTTGTTTACCTCAGTCATAGAGATACCTTCCTTGCCTGTGACCTTGGCATGTACAAAGATGGACTTGCTTACTTAAGTTTGGACTTTCCCCTTTATGCTGTTTCCTGTACGGTTTTTCTCACTCTTCCAGAATTTTCATTAATCATGATGGTCTTCAGGCATTGCCATACATTTTGCCTTAGTCAAGGAAATGAAATGCTCTGTGTGTATCATTGCTGGGCTTACACATCCGTCGTTTGGTCTGCATCCCTACCTTTTTTAGCTGACTTGGCAATTTTGGAAGTGTGTTCCAGATTGAATCTTCTATCAATTTGTCTCTAGAAGCTGAAAGGAAACAGGGCCTTCTCCAACACAGTGAGCATCTAGCATGGGTAAAAATTTGACACCAACTAATAAAAATGGCTAAGATTTGGCACTGTTTGCTGCAACTACACAACTTAGATGACCCTAAATATTAAAATACAGCACACCATTATTTGGATAAAATGACATTGTTTAGTCTTTCGTTTTGTGTAGGAAGATAGAAATTGTCTGTCTTCTGCATGTAGTACTACATGAGGTGCCCATGCAGAAGTCTAACACTTTCATTTGTAGTGACATTAAATTAAGTGGCATTTATATCTGGGTGGCTTTACTTTTAGGCATATTGAGTGATTTCTGAGATATATGATAAAACATAATTTATATTAGAAGACAAAAATACATGTCAGTAGAAGGAAAGTATCCCCCTTGGAAGAAGTTTTTTGATTGGATCCTAGATTTAGCACTCTGAATACAGGAGACTGCTTCTGAATTCAGGGAAATTTTGAAAAGTAATTTCCAGTGAAAGACTTTCAGATACACTCAGAAATGAAAATACCCTGCGTTGATATGTTAAGAAGAACTTTGAAATAGGAACATTTAGGTAAAATAAGAGGGTCTAAACACACACACACACACACACATACACACACACACACACACACATCATCACCATCATCATCATCTTCATCTTCATCATCATCATCATGTTAATAGATTTTTTTCTATTTAAATTATATTATAGAAATAACTATGTGGAAGGATTCATATATTGATGCTTCAGAAGAAATTGCAATTGTCTCAAATTACCTTAAATAGCACTTTATGCTTTCAAAGACAACCCAAATCTTTTGCTCAACTAGCATTTGGAAACAAACATAAATTAAATTTTAATTTAAATTCACAAAAAGGAATTCTCTATCATGTTGCTATGATATTTGATGCTGAAAAGATGAAACAACACATACACATCCCTTTGTAGACTACAACTAGAATCTGAATGTTCCAAAAAAATGAATAAAATGACAAGAACAAGCAACCATTTTTTCCTAATGTAGGGCATTCTGACTCTTTCAGGATCATCTTAAATAAATAAGGCCATTTCTGGAATGTTTCTGAAGATCAAAAGAAATGCCTAGTGTCTTTCAGCTTAAATGATGAAAAAAGTAAGATAAAACACTAGTTAAGTCAATTCAAAGATGAGCTAATGGTGTGCTGGGTATTCAGAGAGGAATAAAGCATGGACATTATATTGAGGAGTTCATTACAGAGGGAACAGAAAGACCACATGAAAGTGTTTGGTGGAGCTAGCTATGGAACGAGCAGGTCTTGTGACAGGCAGCATGAAGAGAAGAGAATGGAATCACATGAAACAACAGACTGGTACTTTTTGTCTAATATATATTAATTTAGTGCATGGCTTCTAGATTTTACCTGTAACACTAACAAAATGAAGTACCCTTAACACTGTGAAGTGAGAATAACCAAGTTTAAAAGAATGGTTGTTCTTGAATGGAGGTACCCACTATAGGTAGATAAAAGTGTTCCAGGAAGCTGTAAGTTATTAAAAAAATCTCATTGCCAGGGTGGTCATTGCCTCTTATGAACTGTTGATCAGAGAAGCCTTACTCCTAAGATCTCCACAAACAATACAGACAATTATCACTGCTCTCAGTTGCCCACTAGGACTATATCATAAGACTCCATTGCTGAAGATATCATGTGCCTTGATTGTAAAACAGGAGTCAAGCTGTAACTCTCTGGAAGCTTCTACTCTTCTGAACCAGCTAGTGACAGAATGTGCTATAGGGAGACCTGTTACCAACAATTTTACTCAACATATAGTTGGACTTTCTTTGAACTGGTAGCTCCTGAATAATGATACAGAGACTTTTTATTAATTACAAAAGCTAGACCTTAGCTTAAGCTTATTCCCAACTAGCTCTTAAGACTTTATTTTAATAATAGGGGATTTATTAGATTACCTTACACAATGTGGGCTGGGCTATCCAGTAATGACCGTGTACATACTAGAGAGAAAAAATCTTGGTATTTATTCAGTTCACAAAACTTGAAGCCTCAGAAGCCCCAGACTAGCCATGGAGGCCTGTAAGTTCCATGAGTCACTGATATTCAGTCCACATCAGAAGGTTGAACAAACTGGAGTCCTAACTCAGTAGATGATTATAGGCATGGTAATAAATCTACTTTCTTAGGGGATACCAGTTGGAAGGTGTTACACAATTGAGCGAGTAATGGATGTTTTTAGGTGCTGGGAGAAGGAGAGGCACTTTTCTTGGTTGGTGGCCATTGGTAGGCCAATCCAACTCCATTGGATAACCCCACACCCAGGTGCATATAGGCAGCACCAAATGGGCTCAGTGAATGATAAATAAATTCATTTAAAAGAGAAATAAAAATAAAAAAGTTATAAATGTTTTCATCATTTTATTTTTCACTTCTTTACTTGGGATTTAGAGAAACTGCAGAAATTCACAAGATGCTGTTTAGAAAATTTACCATAAATTATTATGTTTACTATAGAAATATTGAGGCAAATTGTAGGTTTATATTATTGTATCTTTATTATGATGGCATATTTTAATGTCAGTATTTATTTTGTTTACTCCTTTTTGGTCTTGGTACATGTGATACTTAGGACAAAACTAAGAGACACACTTCTGGGTATGTTGGTGAAGGTGTTTCTAAAGATTGACTGAGTGGGAAAGTCTCACCCTTAAAACTGTAACGTTCTTAAGACTTAAATTAACCTGTTTATATTAATCTATGTTTTGTCATGTGGATTGTTACCTCCTCAGTACCATAAGTCCAATTTCCTCTACATCTAGCTGGCAAATTTCCTCCCTCAGATTCCTTCCCAGAGTTTCTATCTCTCCCCGGAAATCCCATTTATCCTCTTCCTGCCTAACTATTGGACATTCAGCTCTTTATTAAACCAACCAGAAGGTGCTTAGTCAGGTGAGGAAGGACAGAGATATCTTCACATAATTTGCAAAAAGATTATTCCAACACAACTATGCATACTGTGGGTAACAATACTGACCACCCAGGCAAGATGAGCCACTGGCACAATATTGGCAAGTCTGTGATAGGGGTAATAGCCACTTTCTGACTGAATCTGTTGCCTTTTCACATGAACAAATTCACATCTGGTACTAATAACCCAGTCAGCTCAAGGCTCAGAATGCCCTAGAGTAGAAGCTCCCCTTCTTGTTCTTCTAAGTGGATATGATATGCCTGTCAAATTTTCTTCTAAATATTTATGTTTATATCCATAGGATTATGTTGCTGTCAGCTTTGGATAGAGAAATTTCTCTTTGAAGTTGTCAGTGTTGACTACAGAAAGTCGTAACTTGTCAAAGATCAGAGAAAAATGACAGTTGAATACCTACCCATAGATGGTACTCCTACATCCATCCCTTCAAAGTTCATGGAATCTTCCAGAAGACAGAGTATAAAGAATGCAAGAGCAGGAGAAATTGAGACAGGTGGAGAGGTGGGAGAACATCAACCTCCAAGCATGCTTGTTGCATTTTTTAACTCAGCTGTGACTACTTGCACAAAATCTCCACAAGATTGAGCCTTTCAACAACCTGCTGTGGACGGCTCATGGGGTTCCACCCCATCCTGAGGATTTACAGACCATTAACATTTGATAGGGGAGAGAAGAACATTTTCTTCAGTTTTGCAGCCACTGGTAATGGTGTCTATGTTTCTGTAAACAAACTCATCTACTCTTCTCTAAATAATCCTAAAGAATCTCACTGAGTCTCAGACATACACACACACACACACACACACACACACACACACACACACACACACA
>CABHPR010157542.1:42312-55700 GCA_902168415.1 Peromyscus melanophrys | reverse complement strand
ACACACACACACACACACACACACACACACACACACACACACACACACGCGAAAAGAGAAATGGGGATAGTTGAGAAGAAGGGTATTAGCAAGAGTGGAACAAGAGAGAGTAATGGGGATTGAATGTAATTTATATGCATTATGTTCATGTAGGAAAACATAATAATAAAACCCATCATTATTTATAATTAATACATATTAAGAAAAACACAGAATGATTATTGCTGTAGCTCAGTCTTCTATCTATGAGGATGCTACTTTGAAATGTCTAATACTAAAATAAGTTCTTAAAATGTCAAGTCATCTTATGACTCTGCTTTTTAATTAAAATCATTTCTTCTGTGAAAATTTATATCACACTGTATATTTGAGTAAATGCACAATTCAGGGATCTAGTAAATGAGAAATTCCATGGAAAGCTACAAGGTAATGAAGACAAAAGTTGGGACTGCAACTTATTTTACTCAAGAAAACACTGAATGAAACCATAGCTCATCAAAATTGAAGAAAATAGACATGCAGCTATCACAATAATGTTATTTATGTATATGTTATGGAAATTCTAGAAATAAGAATAGTAAAATATCATCCAATGGTGATGATAGCTGAAGTATTTGGGAAGAAGAAAAAATATAGCTTTCATTTAAGGATAAAATAAGATTGAAGGATAGGATGGAATAAGAATATTAGCAGAAGAGAAGATGACTGGGATGAAATATGGTAAGGACAAGTGAAAGGTTAGGTAACAGGAGAATGACCAAACAAGGGTAATCCAAGAGGCAAGTAGAATAAACATGCTTGTTATACAGATCTAGCCCCCTCATTGAAAGTGGGACATTAAGAGACTGTTCAGAAACATGAAGGAATAAATGCTCCTCTTTGGTTATATTCTGTGCTTATCAAAAAAATGCTTCTTTTAACTTAACCCTCTATGAGCTGTCTCTGAAAAGACTTACTGCTAAGCCACATAGGCACTTAAAAGTTATCATAAGTGAGGAATAAGAAAGAAATAGGAGGGCTGAATTTAAACAATATATTATATACACACATGGTTTAATCAAAACTTTAAAAAAACTAATACAAATGTTTAACATTTTGTATTGTCAAGTAATATAACCACTTTTGATTTTAGGTTTTCTTTTCTTCAAGACTATTTCATATTTCATTAAATGCAAATATCAAGACAGTAATAGCTCACGGATAGATGTATAGGAAGAATTCTTATCTATATTTCTTCGAAGAATGGTAATGTTTCTTTAGAATTTGGCGGGGGAAAACCTAAAATGGCAAATTGATGGCTACTTCAAAGAAGCCACAATGCATTCAGATCCCTCTTGTGTTAACTAGAGTGCTGAGCAGAAAATGTTCTAGGAGCAAAGAGGCACTTTACCTAGGGAGAGTAAACATGGGACATAAAAGTTATTGATTCTTACTTTGATGATGTCCCAGAAGCAGATGTTTGAACAGTAAACACATCATAGAATTCCCCTGAGTACTCCATTAGACCTGTATTCAAGGTTGATTTTAAGCTCTTAGATACAGATAAAACCTCCGGACCCCCTGTGATCACAGAGAGCAGAGGAGTGACATTATGGGGAAAGCACTGTAGAGCATTTGTGAGCAAGGCTATTGTCCCATCCTGTGTGTTTGGTTTGCTTTTAGGAAGGTCAGCCTGCTGAGCACCATAATGTCTGAAATAGAACACTATATTTGAAATAAGGACTCTAACTGCAGTTTTCAGCAGAGAGACTGCATTACCAGTGAAATGTAAATTGTCTCAGGGAACATAAGGTAAGAGTGGACAGTTTGGGAAGAATACATCTTTCCTGCTGTATAGGTCTATTACAGCTGTTGCCATTCACAGTGGACAAGCATGAGAACCATGTCTATAGGACCGCCCTTGGCCAATGTAGTAAACTGCTGTGGTTTGACCCATCATGTCTGGGTTTCTTGTCTTATAGTAGTTTATAACTATGTATATATTGGTCTGTTTGGTTAAATTAAAAAGAAAAAGAAAGAGTGGGTTAATAATAGTTAACCAAGTAAAAAATTAATGATATTAAATGACTTTAAAGTATTAAGTTCTAGAGACTTATAACGCTATTAGTAATGAAATGGGAGTTGAATGGCTGATTATAACTTCAGAGCTGAGAGGGCCCTTGGAGAGCCTCCTAGATTAAGCCTCTCATGTTGCAGATGAAGAACTGGGTTTCTAGTAGCTAATGCTAGAAAGAGAAGATATAAGAAGAGAAAGTTTATTCATTATTGGACCTACTAAATTTGAAGTGCACATAAAATACTGGGTAGGACATACTAATTAGGCATTGGGTAATGCATCATAGGTCTAGACTTTCTAATTTCTAATTCTATGTGCTGTTTATTCTAGAATAAACTTGTCAAAAGATAACTGACTTGGTAAGTATCATGAAAGTCACCAGGAAAGGGACTTTTTTTTTTTTTTTTTTTTGTAATGGACCTTTGGGAACAAGTAGGTTAAGCGAGCCTCACTCTTCACTCAGTCCTGCAACATTCCTCCTGAGGGTCCTACATAAAAGTCTGCAGCACTACCAGCAGCTTCTCTGAGGGGCAACCTGTGTCCTGTGAGGTGTCTCTCTCTATACACTCAGGACACTCATCTTTTACCGGAGCCTAGATCCTTTTCAATATAGGTGTAAAGCAGGCTGTAAGCCTCTGTCACTAACAGACACGTGCACAGGGAAGCTTATCTCAGCTTAGGGTTTGAAAGATGAAAATGAATTACTATGCAGGAAGAAAATGAAAACCACAGGTGTGTTTTGCTCCCCAGTGTTCAAGGAAAAGGAGTGTGAAAACACATAAACAACAAATCTTGAAGCATCATTCTTGTGTATTTTTTATGGCTTAGTTCCTACTTTGTTGTGAAAACCCCAGCATCTGAAAACAGACACTCCCATACTAAGTGATCATCGGAATCTTTTGGGAAGGTGTGTGTGTGTGTGTGTGTGTGTGTGTGTGTGTGTGTGTGTGGTGTTTAATATTGTTAAATGCAAACCAATTAAATGAATATATTTGGATTCTTTGCCTAATAAATTTAGTTTACATTTTCCCCATGATTTTAAAATACAACCAACTTAAGAGATGCATATAAATAACTTTAGTATGGGATTCTCTATCTGCCATATCTGAAAAACTGCCTCTTGCTGTGCCTTCTGTTCCTGGATCTCAGGATTTCCCCAAGGAAGCCAGGATCCAAATTTCCCAAATGGCAAATGACTGCTTGGAAATGAGACAGGTCTTGATCTAGCAGGAGGATTGCTTGCAGTCACTTTGAAGAATCCAATTTCTGAGAACAGAGAGATATCCCCACAGTATAGTTCCTCTTATACATGACACAGTGAAGAAATGCCCCTGAGATTTCTCAGTCTGCCATCTTCACCATGGATTGCTAACAAATGTCTACATTCTTCAGTCCTACTAGTGGGGAAGTATTACCTAAATCAAACAAGTAAATAAAATCAATCTCCCCCCACTCACTTCCTCTGCCCCACTCTCTACCCTCCTCCCCTATAATCTAAGAAAATCAATAAGTTGCAGAGTATCAAATATAATACTGTCTGACCAGAATGCCTTAGGGTCAAAGACAATGATGGACATTTCACCACCAGGTATGTGCAAAGCAACATAGAACAGTGACATATGAAGCTCATAGTGCTCAGAAGGAGTGTGTCTTATCCACTAAGAAAACAAAAACAGAACAGAAAAAGCACTTGGCTGATTAAAGGAAGCAAATATCTTATGCTTAAAACCTCTGGGTAACAGGCTCAGTTTCTTCCCTGAGTCTTAAAAGCACACTGTTCCTCCTATGACAGACTTTGTTTACAATGCTATTAGGCACAGAAGTTCCTTTATTCAAATCTTTCTCTTCACTTGTAATTTGCACATTCTTTGTCTGAGGGGAGAAAAATCTAGCTCCGCCCTAATCTGTGACTTACTGCTGCATAAAGTTCCATCCAAATTTTTCAATTGTTTTCCCTAACAACTTTAATTTGTTGGCCAGGGTCCATTTTTATCTCCAGTCTCTGTTTTATTAGGGTTGTAAATAGAGAAAAGAGACATTTTCATGTAATTTTAGTTCTAAGATTCCCACTAAAGGCAAATCATAAAAAAAATCAGAATCAATCAGCAGCAATAAATTCTCACACAATGACCAAAGGTAGCCCACCACTTGATTTGTATGAGTTCGTTTAGCATGATTTTGAACCATTAAATGTAGCCTGGGGTGGTGATCATGAGTATTTTCCAGGACTTTCTGAAGGATTCTCTGCGTAACCACTCAATAAAAAAATTACAGGAACACGATGTTTCTAGAGACATCATCTTCCCAAATAGAAATCATATTCTCTGAATATAGAAGGTTTGTCAAAAAAAAAAAAATACCAACCCAGTTTGTATGACATAAGACAATATACAGTGCTGGTCACATTGCAAACATACAATATGATTAAAATATTTGACTTATGGATTATGAAATATGAGTCACAGTTTTTTAGTGGAGTGATATATAAGTATATGGCAGGGTTTCTCTGCATCTTAAGAGGCTGCTGGCAGATAACAGACAGACCTAAAAGGCATGACTGTCAGAATTAGGATGGGGACTCAGCATCTACTTTCTTCTTTCAGTGATGAAACCTTGTTTGGCTTGAACCTGTCTAGTTTTTATGCATTCTGCCAGAGTTCCCATGAGTTTTGATGTACATCAGCCCTGTTGTGCCTGGAAGACACTATTTCCTTGGAGTCTTCCACAACCTCTGGCTATAACAATCCTTCTGCCTCTTCTGCATAGGTACCTGTGCCTTGAGGGGAAACGTCTGATAAAGATATCACATTTCTGAGAATAAAGGAAATGATATACAGGAAGTTTCTTCTTCCGAAGAAGGCACTGGGGTGTGTCTACAGGTAGTTGAAAGAGACCTGGAATTGGTTTCTAGGATTGTTTTTTTTTTTCATGACAACAAATATAATCTGGTATTCCATTACTGTGTTACACTAACTAGCAAATAATTATAATTGATGTCACAGGTGGTAATGACTTCATACTTCTGATTGCTGCACTACCCTGTAATTTTGACTGCAAAAACAGTCACCTTCTCATAATCATGTGGGCAGTTCAATTTATAACAGCTGGATGCTTGAAAATGAACATGAAAAGATTTTCTCTATATTTTAAAAGTTATAATTCAAAGGAGTGTGCAATACCTGTGAACAATAGCATTTTCTGTATAACACCCACTCTGCCTTTGTTACACGACACCAATATGCTGAATTGGGTATAGCAAAAGAACAGTCTCTTTCTGCCTTAAGGCATTTTCTCACCTCAATGAGACAAAATCATTACACAATTCCCTCTGCCCTTCCACAACATGAGTTAGATAAGGCTGTGCACTATATTTGTACTTGGTGTTTCTGAACATCCTATTCATTGACTCATTTGTCTGTTGGTATGTGGTCATTTTCAGTCATGTGCATTTCTCTTGAGTGTCCACTTGACTATCTGAAGTGTGGAACTGCTTCCTGGGTGTGAAAGAAACAATTAGTGTGTGCATGGGTGGGATGCTGTGTTTTGTACCTTGTGTTATTTGACAGACAAAGTAAGAACAGGAGGGGAGGGAATGTGTAAAACTCAGTCCATCCACAGACTATCTGAGCACCATGAATGACACTGATTGAAAAAACTCTAGGACATAAGAACACACACACATTTGCCAGGGAGCTTAAAAGTTTCCTGTACAAAATAGGTGAGAAATATTTTTTTTAGAAGAAGAATTAAGAATTTTTTGTCATTCTAAAAAGTGTTTACTGCCTAAGCTAAGAGTGAACTGAGATATCTGAAAGTATTCAGAGGTGTCTTATAAAAAAAAAAAGGAAATAGAAGGTTCATAGAAAAAAGAAAGTGACTTAGAACAATTACATAGAGGAAGAGGCGTGGCGATTTGTATAATTACAGAGGAGAGTCAAGGAGAGATGAGTAAGAACTGAGAAGCAGAATGTAGGTGGCGGAAGGGGTAATGCTCATCTCAGCACCGTAGGGATGGAGTGTTCACCCATGGTTTGATGGAGAAACATTGTGTCTCACCTGGAAAGGAGGGTGGTCAGCAGCTACAGAGATGGGCAGAGGAGTTCAGGCCTTGAAACTGAAGTGGTGGCTCTGTAGCTCCCTTGGAACTGAGTCTGAACTGTCCGTTGTGTTTAGTTTACAGCAATATCTTACTTGGATGCACAGAAAAGCAAATATATCTGTGTTTAGAGAGGAACTGGCACAAACGATTGTGAAATTAGCTCTCCCCTCTGACGGAGTGCTTCCTCCGAGTCAAAAAAAAGAAATGAGCTGAAAGGGGCCAGGAAAGGAAAAGTAAGAGGAACCTTTATGACCAAGGAGATAGGAAACCTTTAAAAAGGAAAATGACCTCTGTTTATTTTCTACATTAGGGCCTCTAGGAGTTCACACTATAGAGTGTCCCAAGCCACAGTTGTGATTAGAGCCACAGAAGGTGAGGAAGAAGCCCACTCCATGTTTGGAGAAATCTTATTCAAAGAGCCTTGCCTCTCTGTAGTCTTTTGCCAACATTTGCCTGAAAGTTATTCTTTCTCAATGAATAAGTCCAACTTTAGGTGTTAAAAAATCCACTCTGATTTTATCACTTTAATATTACTAACCCAGAGTGCCTGGCATAACCTTCAATATCAATAACGAGTTCCCTGATGATGTCCCTTTTCTTAAAGTCCTTACTTTGCCCCTTTAAAATTTAAATGAATTTCACAGCCTTTTGCTAATTTTACAATCAAAGAAGAATATCTCTCTAAGAACCTGGACATTACCTCTTGAAAAAGCAATCATGAACGAAGAGATTACCTTGTCTCTGTGGGAAGATAGAAGCCTAAATCCAATGTGTACAATTGTTAGCAAGCACAGTTGGTCTAGCTGCAGAATAAAACACTTGGGGACTCAAGAATAACCTCACATCTCATTGATCAACTACCTCTGACACAGGGCCCTCTAGGATTTTCCAGTGCTCACCCCTTCAGCCTTTACACTCACTCCATATTGTTATAGTTCTGAATGAATATTTTTATGAATATAACTTTGGTCAATGTAATATTTCTGTCAATATTAAGCCAATAGAGTAACACAAGGAAGATGAATGATATTTACCTGGGCCCAGAGAAGTAGGATTCCTTGTACATCTGCTGTCAACAAGAAACTTCAGTTATGTTTATAGTTTCATGTAAGTGAAATCATATTTAATTTATTAAGAGAGCATTATTTCTCCCAGTGTTTTCAGAATGAATAGAGAAGTGTGGTATTCCAAAACCCAACTCTATAATTAACAGTAAATACATATCTAAATTATAACAATAATTGCATAAATATTTGTTGACCTCTTCTCATCTCACTAGCATTCTGCAATGAATAACACAACATTGTCCTTATGCCCTAGAGCCTGTACACCATTCTGATTCTTACATTTTCCATTAAAGACTTGGTCATACAATTTCTAGTTCATTAAATTTTATCATCAAGACATACATGAAAGAAAAGAGGGCTTGTAACTTTCTGTTTCAACCATCACTATCTTATTGTGGACAACTGGTTTTCCAGTTTGGCTTCATCCATTTCACAAGATTCAGCAACTGATTATGTAATGAATATATGTAGAAATAGTTCAAAAATTTTTCTGCAAATAATAGATTAATACTAGGAAAAACAAATGGTCAGCTGGTCAGTGGGGTGAGCAGTATGCATGGATATCTCAACCTTCCCACACATTATAATCACTTTTTAAACATTAAACACATTTTGGAAATTTTTCTTTATTAAATAGCCATAAGAAATTCATTCATGGTTTTCTGTACTAAATGCATCCCAATTTAAGGTTACAAGTTAGTATTTTTTAAAAATAATAAATCATTTATGAGTATATGTAATTCATTGCTTTGCGACAAGGGAAAGCAATGGTATAAGGGGATGAAAAAGAATAATGTATAATTGTGGGGGTCCTCTTTTCCTTTCAGCCTATTGGCCACCAGGTCAATAGGGGAAAGAGGCAGAAAGAGCGACAGAAAGCTTTGTACACAGCCCATGAGCAGAAACAGAAACAGCTCTCTGGGAGACAGACTTTGGTGAATCAGCTAAGTTTTATTCCAGAGTATAAGGAATACATAGGATTGGAGATCCTGGGGACAAACACTGATTTGCTTTAAGTGGCACCCTCCTATCACAAGGCTTAGTATATGGCAGTAGGGTTCTATAGCAAATCTCTCAGCACAAGTCTTCTTAGCAGGGATCTGTGCTAAGGGTCAAGCTAAAGAATCGGGCATCTGGTTTAGAGACAGCTTTTAGATAAGGTCAGTCCTCCAGGCCCAGGGATATTCTCCAGATAAGGGCAGGTAGAGGCAGGAAGTTCTGCTGGAGCGAGGAAGCTCCATGTTGTTGAGCTTACTGAGATAAGCTGCTAGGCCATGAGGAGCCTGTGACGTCTGACCAGCCAGCAATGCCTTCCAACATACAATGACATA
This sequence comes from Peromyscus melanophrys, assembly GCA_902168415.1. Classification (NCBI taxonomy): domain Eukaryota; kingdom Metazoa; phylum Chordata; class Mammalia; order Rodentia; family Cricetidae; genus Peromyscus; species Peromyscus melanophrys. The sequence continues at coordinate 47,147 of CABHPR010157542.1, read as the reverse complement.
CATGTATGTGAAATGTTACAATGAAACCCATCATTTGGTATGCTGACTAAAAATTAGTTTTGTGAAGGCATAAAGAAAAAGAGAAAGCTATGCTTATTTGAATATTTGTTGAAGGAAATGATTCCTTTACAGTTGAAAACTATATATGCCCAAGGAAATTAATTTTACCTGCCAGAACTGATGATTAGTTTGTTTTGATCTAAGTGGAACTGCTCCAATGTACTACACTGGTATAAAAGAACTATGCAAAATTTCTGAACATCATGAACATTAGCTAGCTGACAGCAATTTGTTCTTTGCAAGACAGCAGCTTACAAGTAAAAATAAAAAAAAATTTAGCTGTTTCAAAATGACATGAGGTGTATTCAAGTGAGGATACCAGAAAAAGTGAATGAAGGGATAAAGGAAAAAAATCAAACTGGGCTAGGCACAAACATCAAAGGATAGAGAAACACCCCAAAAGCCTACAGGGAGCTATCACTTCCCTACTCCACAATGAATAAGAAAAAGGTCAAGTTACATACACTCAGAGAAGAGCCATATGAACTGTGAATGGAGCTGTTTAGCAGAGACCCTGATCTCTTGCACATAAATATTGTACCTACTAACAGCAGGCTCATCGTGAAACAAAAAGAAAGGAAAAGTTCCTGACGTTTCCAGCTGTCTGTTCTGCTAGTGACAATCCTATGCTCAACATAGTCAGAAGCCCGATGGTATATATTGTATCTAGAACATTATTTACTCCAGAGCATAGAACTTATTGCATATGTAGAGACCAGACATGGAGAAGTAAGGTCTGTTACATTTGTCTCAACAGCCACATTCATCCTTTGCTCAGAGGAAAAGACATTCATCTTCAACTCAAAGAGTAAGCCAGGTGTTATGAAGTCAAATCATTCAGAATCTCAGCTTCAGTCTACAACAGTGATCAATAGCAGGTAGAGGAGTAAATTAACATAATATGCGTTGGCTATAGACCTCACTGCCTTTGGTTGGTAAAGGCTTTCTTTCACTTTTTCCATACCCATTTCACCATGATACTCTTCATGAGTATCACAGATGTTTAAGGGCCACAGAGAGGCAAGTTTTTATTCTGGTTTCCTTTTTCTTTATTATTTTCTTTTTGTGATATTTTTAAAAGATGTATTTTTTATTTTTTTTTGTATTTTTAAAAGATGTATTTAAAAGATGTGTAAGTGTGTTTATCTCTTTGTGTGTTTGTGCACATGTGTGCAGGTATCCTTGGGGTGCTTAAAAGGGTGGCCGAACCCACAGAACTACAAATGATAAGTGTGAGCCATCTGATGTGAGTGCTAGAAACTGAACTCTGCTCTTGTGGGAGAGTGGCAAGTGACCTTAACTGCTGAGCCCTCTTTCTAGCCCCGTGTTTGTGTTATTGTGTTATTTTATTTTATTTTGTTCTTTTCTTGTTTCTTCTGGGTCACATGGCTCTCCAAAATTAAAGAAATTAACATGAAAAACCAAGAGAAGAATAAATACTACTGAGTATACTGTAGCTGAAAGTTTTCTCCTGTGTCCTGTTGGGCCCGCAGTCAGGACAAATCTCTCTCACCTGCTGATTCCTCAGTCACTTGGCCCCAAGTAAACACACAGAAGCTTATATTATTTACAAACTGTATGGCCATTAGCTCAAGCTTATTACTGACTAGCTCCCATAATTCTTATTTATGTTTAGGCAATTGGCTTGGCACCTTTTCTAAGTTCTGCCTTGTCATCTTGCTTCCTCTGTGTCTGGCTGGTGACTCTTTACTCAACCTTCCTCTTCCCAGAATTCTTCTTGTCTGCTTATCCTTCTATATCCTGTTATACTTCCTGCCTGACTACTGGCCAATCAGCATTTTATTTATCAACCAATCAGAGCAACACACATTTACAGCATACAGAATGTTATTCCACAGCATTCCCCTTTTCTGTCTAATCAAAAAGAAAGGTTTTAACTTTAACACGGTAAAATTACATATAACAAAATGGTTATCAAGCAAGAATTATAGTCACAATATCTAGTCTATTTATATTTTGCAAATTTAAAGAAAATATTCTATTATATTTATTTATTTATTCATTTATTTATTTATTTATTTATTTATTTATTTATTTATTTATTTATTTATTTATTTATTTTCCGGAGCTGAGGACTGAACCCAGGGCCTTGTGCTTGCTAGGCAAGCACTCTACCACTGAGCTAAATCCCCAACCCCTATCTATTCTATATTTTATCATAACCAAAACTATCAAATAAGCAGTCATTTCTCCACAGCCCTGAGCACCATAACATACTCAAAGCATGTGTGTGCTCAGGTTAGCATACTGCATTAAGCCATGTCTGTCTCTATTTCCTGTACAAAGTAAGCACAAGTTTCTTAGCTTACAAATGACACCTTTCACAGTCTGGCCCTTGTTCATTGGTTCAAATTATCTTCCCTTTCCTTCCCTTTTATTCAAAGAGCAAGAGTAAATCCATAGCCTCAGAAGAACCCACTCTTGTCACCATTCTACAAAGACTGTGGCTGCTCTCTAGGCTGCTTACTTCCTAGCACTCTAACAACTAAAGATTGTCAGTTTCTCAAAGCCAACACAAACAGCATCCCCTCACAAAGCTTTCTGCACTCTGCAATGGGGACATACATTTCCTGTGCTGCACATACCCAATTCTGCGTTTTTTAAAATCCTTGTTATTTTTCCTAGTGGACTGCTGCATACTTTGGCATTTGTTTCTGTAGTATCTAGCACATTATTGTAAATTACCAAAAGTGTATACACAGCACAATTGAATTGAATTTCTGTTAGATCTCCTTTGAAGGATGATATGCAAAATGTGTTTTGTAGCTTTATAGCAGGTTATAGTTGAAAAAAGTTGTAGTTCATCTTTGTTTGTTTTGTTTTGTTTTTTGAGATAGGGTTTCTCTGTGTAGCTTTGCGACTTTCCTGGAACTCGCTTTGTAGATCAGGCTGACCTCAAACTCACAGAGATCCGCCTCCCTCTGTCTCCCGAGTACTGGTATTAAAGGTGTGTGTCACTACCACCTGACCTGTACTTCATCTTTTAAATAAAGGATTTATTATATATATGCATATGTACATATATATATACATATGCGTGTATGTTTACTTTCTCTGTCATTGTCTCTAGGTCTCTCTCTCTCTTTCTCTCTGTGTGTGTGTGTGTGTGTGTGTGTGTGTGTGTGTGTGTGTGTGTGTATACAAGAGATGGCCTGCAGAGTACAGAAGAGGGTGTTGGATACCCAGGAGCTGGAGTTACAGGTGTGTTGTAGAATATTTGTACACTTCGTGAAGATATATTCCTGTGACTGGTTTAATAAAGAGCTGAAGGGCCAATAGCTAGAGAGGAAGAATAGGCAGAGTTTCTTGTTCAAGGAAAGAAGAGCAGGAGGAATTGAGGGGCAGGAGAAGCCAGGAGACATGGAGAGGAAACAGGAGGTACAGTATGGAAAACAAGTAATACCATATGATAGAATGTAGATTAATATAAATGGGTTAAGTTACAAGAGTTAGCTAAAACCAAGCCTAAGCTATAGGCCAAACTTTCGTAATTAATAAGTTTCTTTGTCATTATTTGGGAGCTGTCTGGCAAGACAGAGAAAGACTGGTTACGCAGGTGGATGTGAGCTACCTTACATGGGTGTTGGGAACTGAACTTCAGTTCTCTGCAAAAGCATCAATAACACTGACTGCTGGGCCATCTTTCCAGACCCGTTAAAATTGCCTTTTGTTTTTAAACTCTCAGTCTTTCCTATCTTATTACCTCATATTCTTGTTACTGATATAGTTCTTCAATAATTTCTAAAAAAAAAAAAAAAGAGTAAAGCAACAAAACAGTTGCTCAGCAGTGTTCACATTTTTATTCTTTGAGTCAGGTTGTTGATTTGACACAGGAAATATTATCAAAGGCAGTCTGGCATTTAGAAGTTATTTGCTATTATTGTTGCTTGGGGACAAATTATAGTGTAATGGGCAGGTGCATGTACTTACCATTTATTTCTTGACACTATAAACTATTTTTTCTCAAATATCTGACTTCCTGTGTGATCATTTAATGAGAGAAGTTTCAGTAAAACAAAATGTGCATTTTCTCTGTTTGAAAAGTGTGATTTTTACACAATGAATTTTATATGACATTGTTTTCCAAAATAGTTTTTGAATCATTAGAAGAATATATTATCTGGGAAAAATAATTCTGAAAATTATGATATGGTGTAGTGACTTCCAGGATTCACCAAGCACCTCAGTAAAAAAAAACAATTAAAATTAAAATAAAATAATTTGGTTTCAGTAATTTGGTTTAGGCCAGCATTTCTCAAACCTATCTGTCCTCACAACCTGACATGCTACAATACTTATTCACATCCTGATGCTAGCACTTGTGAAACAACATTAAATACTCTTCATGGGGAATTTAACTTTAAAAGTAGGAACAAAAAATAGTGAATTGTTGTTTAATCATAATCAATTTTGTTTTTAATAACAAACCATTTAGAAGAAACAGATTCTAGAATTCTAACGTAAAACACAATCAGTTTATATATCAAATAAGGTAGTGAGGGCTAGTCAGGGGGCTCAGTGGGTTTGCTAATAAGCCTGAAAACCTGAACTTAATCCCCAGACCCTCATGGTGAGAGGAGTAATTGACTCCTAAAAGTTGTTCTTTGATCTTTACAAGTGTTCCATGGAATGTAGGAACACACACACACACACACACACACACACACATACTTACAGACATGTATGCATATAAACACAGGTATACATACACACACACACACACACACACACACACACACACACACACACACACA
>CABHPR010157542.1:0-42302 GCA_902168415.1 Peromyscus melanophrys | reverse complement strand
ACACACACACACACACACACACACACACACACACACACACACACACAAAGGGGTAAAAAATATTTAAAACCAAATAAGGCAATTAGATATTGCTAACAAAAAGAAATGTTTATTTCCCTGTTTTCGAGTGCCTAAATTTGGACCTCTAAAGAATAATCACTGAAGCTGAATTGAGCTGCTCTGACAGAGGGCATGTCCTACAGAACATTTCTAACTCAGCAGCTTCCTGGGGGACCCTGCAGAAGACAGAAGTGGTGTTGCTTGGAAAGGTGCTTCCTGGGATCCAAGCCTCTTGGGCATGGAGAGCTGCCTTGACTTGATGTTTTCCAAATGTTTTTTTAATCATTAGAAGAATATATTATCTGGGAAAAATAATTCTGAAAATTATGATATGGTGTAGTGACTTCCAGGATTCACCAAGCACCTCAGTAAAAATCAATTAAAATTAAAATAAAATAATTTGGTTTCAGTAATTTGGTTTAGGCCAGCATTTCTCAAACCTATCTGTCCTCACAACCTGATGTTGATCTGGTTTGGTTGAGCATGGCAAGTGGGCACTTTTATTTTCCATGGCAAATGCGGCCCCTTGGTTCCATTTTGCAGTATTGACAAAGTGCTTGCCAACCATAGTGTGACTTGCTGTACAAATGTAGTTGGAAATGAGGCACCAGATAAACATACTAACGTGTGAGCTCTTTATCCCCATGTAACTTTCTGATTTAGGGCAACCTAAATCTAAAGCTTTTCACTTAAATCACAAAATTAAAACAGATGGAGCTGTCCTAGAGGGCTGAGATCTGTTTAAAACCACCCACAAATAAAAAGTGATTTATTGTTATGTATAATTAGATATATTTTGGTTAAATATCTAATCATTCTTAAAGAATGATCCTCTTCATTTTTATTAAGATGTTATCATATTCTCTAAGCATTCCCCTGAAAAGCTTCAAAGCTTCTAGAAATGACCAGAACAGATTGAACAGATTTATTTCATTTACATGACCAAATAAGATATTTTTGTCTAATTAAATTTTTTCATTCAGGAGGATTTTAAGCAAAATCATAAAGGAATGCCACCTTCTTAACACCTGCTATGGTTTGAATCTGAAATGTCCCCACAGGCTCATGTTTGGAACATGGACTACTAGCTGGTGGCTCTACTTTTTGGCATTCTGGAAATGGAAGGAGGCTGACCTATTATAGACTGTAAGATACTGCAGACTGTCAGACCACACTCAAGCCCCCTCTCAGCATGCCCAAAACAGAGACCATTGTTTCATAGCTCTATGAAAATATATCATTTTGAAAATCTAAGATTAAAAAAAAAACAACATGATGTAAGGATTGTTTAATTTTAAATTGGGTAGAAAAGGCATACCAATTGGACAGATGACATTTGAATAGAGGAATAAAAAGAATGGGGGAGGTAATCCTACTGCCTCTAAGAAACTGCTTTTACAAAGTTACTCAAGCAGGAAAGAATATGGTCAGGAATTCAGAAATCCTGAGATAAGTGTGCCTGGAGCAAATAGAGAAAGGGGTGGAGTAATTAATAGATAAACACGGAGGCATAGTATGTCATGGTCAACATTGTAAATTGTTGTAAGGAATTTTATCATGAATGAGTTAGAAAGTCAAGAGAGGGTTTGAAATTATGAATTAAGCCAGTTTTTTCAAAGATCATCGAGATTTTGTGCAAAGAGGAGACATATTCCTGTGCAGGACATAAGAATACAAGGAGATCAGCTAGGTATTTACTGCAGCAGTCAGGCGAGAGGTAATGCTGATCAGAAATGCAGCAAAGTTATGAACCTAGTAAGAAGTAGCCGTATTGTATGTGGCTGTACATAGAAAGTAGAGCCACAAAGATTTCCTAAGAGGTAAAATAAATGTCATTTAAAAGTAAAGAATTAAGAATAATTGCAAGGTTTGGAGCTTGAGGAACTGAAAAGTTTTCATTTGCATGGTAGACTTTTATACTGCTCAATTCCTGACTGATGTGAGATCCAATTAAAATTCTGGAGAAAAATACGTAAAGGGAAGGAAATCAATAAACATTAATACTTTTGTATATCAGAGTAAATTGATTGGAAATTTAATTTAGAGTGCTTACTTAAAGGCAATTGACATTTCAGTAGCCACACAGCATGTTATTTAGATAATGCTGTTGTGTTTTATAACTTTCAAATATGTATTTTTCTCCAGATTGTTGTATAGTCTGGTAGAGAATGCTTCCTGAAAACATTCACCTTTGCTTCCGTAAGGGAAAGATGGCTGTCATATAAAAGCTCCAGGGCAAAATGGGGAAACAATTTCTCCCTGTATATTTAAATAAATAACAGTAGATATCTACCTTTATAAGTACCATCTTGTTTCTCTGGTCATGTCCATTTTTTTGCTTTTGTTTGGGTTCATTCCACTATAATGATCTTCTCAAAAGAATTTTAGAAAAATAAATAAATGAGAAGATGTGATTATTAAACCGCACTGCCATAAAATCTTGGGGCTTGCTTTCATTCGCCTTAATGTGACCAGCAGCAATTCCGGATGTAGAGAACACTGTACTGTGAATATACTGAAGCCAATACTTGTAATCTTTTTCATGTAACTAAGTGAAAAGGAAATTCTCATTCATACAGAGGTAAGAGATTCTAGAGAACATGAGTTCCATTTTCAATAGTGGTAATAAAATCACCTACTGGGCCAAAGGAATTAATGACTTTTTATCTTAACATGCTCTTTAGTGTAAAGTTAGAGAGTCATTTGGCTGTTTTGTTTCATTGAAAATTAACCATATTTAGCTGAAAAAAATAGAACCTGGGAAGTTCTAATGTTGAGATTTTCTAAAATATAGTTTCATTCTCTCAATTATAAATGGTTCCCAACAGTGTCTTCCATAACATTTAAAATTTCATGCAGGGCACTGGTTGTGAGCACACAAACAAGAACAAAGATTGGAAGGGTCCTCTTTGCTGTCCCTGTAAATTGCATAGAGCCAAAACAACCCAGAATGAACTCCTTAGTAACCATTCTTCATGTGTTAATTTATACATTTACACTCCTGTGAAGATTCATTTGTAAAAGTAATCCCATTGCTTCAGAAATTTTGGGAACTACATATCTAATCTATTATGATTACTTACTCATTAGTTTGGTTCTCTGCCAAAATCTAAGTGCCAGAACTTAATGACTTATTAACAATTATCATGAAAAAGTAGGGGAGGAATAAAGAACTCACTTTGTAGCCTTGGCTGGCCGGGAGCTTGATATGTAGACCAGGCTGGCCTCAAACTAATAAAGATCAGGGAGGAGGGGGGATTTGTGGGTGGTATGTGGAATGAGAAAAAAATAAAAACAAGAAGACAAAAAAAAAAGATCCACTTGCCACTGACTTCTAAGTGTTGTGATCAAATATGTATGCCACCATTTTGGAGGATTAAATTAAGAAGGGGATTGGAAGACAGGATAAAGGAGGATAAATGCCTTTAGAAAAGACACCTGGAAACTTAGTACTGCAGAAACTTCCTAAAATGCATACATATGTGAAAAGTGTTTAAGTGGGGTAACCATATAATGGTGAAGATAATGTCCCAACTACACATCTTATGCTACTAAGTAAAACCTCCAGTGTCAGGAATGAGTTATTATTGTTGAGTTGATTCCAAAACATCACAAGACATTGCAAAAGGTATTGTTACCCTGTACAACCTGGCAGTAAAATCTTGTGCTGAAGATAACACTTACCTCTCAATTGAAACATGGAGAAATTGAGCTGGGGCCCAGTTAGAAGCTTCACCCTTACTGAATAACTCTCCTGGTGCTTCAAGGTACTCTGCACACCACAAAAGGAGAAAATTAGCCATCAACATCACCCAGAAACAAACCCTGCAACCTTCAGCAGTGACCTATCTATAAGAGATACTGGAGCAGTAGTGGCCCAAATGTTATGGTAGTATCTAAACACCATTGCTTGTATTTAAAGCCCATGCTATGAGAAGGAACTTATACATGACACTGCTAAAATGTCCAAAAAAAAAAAAAAAGAAAATGTGAGACTAAGTCATGGGCCCCTGGAGAATGTAGTTTAAGCACATTCTATTTTATTCTACATAGCAATAAATGACTCAAGACAAATTGCTATCAGTCAATATCTTAATCCTGATCAGAAAAGCTTTGTCTTACAGTTTCTATTTTAAGAGACACCATGACCACAACAACTAGTACAAAGAAAAACATTTAATGGGGTGGCTTATAGCTCAGAGGTTTAGTCCACTATCATCATGGTGGGACATGGTGGCATGCAGAAAGACATGGTGTCAGAGAAGTACCTGAGTGTCCTACATCTTGACTTCCAGGCAATAGGAAGTAAACTAGGTGTCACATTGAGCAAAGCTTGAGCAAAGGAGACCCCAAAGTCCACCTTCATAGTGACGTACTTCCTCTACTAAGACCACACCTACTCTAACAAATCCATACCTCATAATAGTGCCACTCCCATTGGGGGAGGGGATTTTCTTTCAAACCACCACATTCCATGCCCTGGTCCATGAAGGCTTGTAGCCAAATATAATGGGAAAATGCATCCAGTCCAACTTTAAAGGTCCCTATAGTCTGTAACAATCTCAAACTTATTTAGAAGTCTAACGTTCAAAGTCTCTTCTGAGATTCATGCAATCTCTCAACTGTAATCTGTAAAATCAAGCAGATTGTGTACTTCTAACACATAAAGGCACAAGATATACATTACCATTCCAAAAAGTAGGGAAGGGAGCATAATGAAGAAATACTGGACCGAAGCAAGACTGAAAACCAGCTGTGCAAACTCCAAATTCTGCATCTCCATATCTGAAGTCAAAATGTTCTTCAAAACTCCAACTCTTTTCAGCTCTGTTGACTACAGCACACTTCTATGCCTTGAGCTGGTTCCACCCCCTGTCAGCAGCTTTCCTAGGCAGGTATCCCACATCTCTAACATCTTGGGATCTTCAAGCCAATCCAGGCTTCTCCTTCACAGCTTCACACAATGGCCTCTCTAGGCCTCCATTCAGGGAAACCCCTGAAACATGTCTGGGCTCAACAGCTTTCCTTAGTCAAAAAGGAATATTCCATAACCCCTTTCTTCTTTCTTTAACTCTAAAGCCAGAGCCATGTGGCTGAAGCTGCCAAGTTCTTCTGCTTACTGGGGCTGGAACATGGCTCCCTTGTACAATTACAACTTCACCAGCTTTCTGGTTTTGATGGTTTTCTTTACTGTTTAAGCTTGGCTGTCCTTGAACTTGCTCTGTAGAACAGGCTGAACTCAAATTCAGAAGTATGCCATCCTCTGCTTTTTGAGTGCTGGGATTAAAGGCATACACCACCACACCCAGCTCTAAGCTTGATTTAATTTCTTTTCACAAGTTGGAAACTTAGCTGGGTAGGATCTTACCCTGAGGTCTCCACTCCTTCTATTCCATTCCTTAATCTGTTTATCTCCTTGAACACAGGATTTAGCTCCATTCCACTTCCTGGTGTTTCTTTTCTTCTCAAATTTTATGTTTTGTAATTTACCTGTTCAGCCTGCTCCTTTTCATTGTAAATCTTACTACTAATAACCAAATAGCAGAGTATATAATAGGCTGTTTTCAGATCTCCTATGTCAACAGAATTAATCTAAAACTCTTTACTTTATCCTCAGGCAGGCATTTTGGATAAGGGTCAAAGATAGCCACATTCTTTACCAAAATATCAGAACAATATCTAGGCAACATACTAAAGTTCTCCTCTGAAACCTCTTGAGCCAGGCCCCAATCCCCAACAGTTCAAATCATTTTCAGCACCATTGTCTTTCATGTTCCTGGGACTACAGCCCATTAAGCAATGCTTAAAGCATTCTACTGCTTTGCTAACACAAAATATCAATGTCCAAATTTCTACAAACAGAAACATGATCAGGCCTATCACAATAATGCTTCTGTCTTAGTTGGAGTTTCTATTGCTGTGAAGAGGTACAATGATCATACAACTCTTATGAAGGAAACATTTAATGGGTGGCTTATAATTCAGCAATTTAGTCCACTATCGTCATGATGGGACCTGGTGGCATGCAGAAAGACATGGTGCTGGAGAAGTAGCAGCCAAGTGTCTTACATCTTGACTTGCAGGCAACTGGAAGTGAACTAGGTGTCACACTGAGCAATGCTTGAGCAAAGGAGACCACAAAGCCCACTCCCAAATTGACCTACTTCCTCCAATAAGACCACACATAATCCAGACAATCCATACCTCCTAATGGTGCCACTCCATTTGGGGGACATTTTCTTTCAAAGGAACTGTAAGCACTGTAAGAGCCAGAGGTGGTAGGAAAGCATATTTTCTAGACACAACAGGGTTCATGCACATATAAACTCATAGGGACTGTGACAGCAGAAAACAAGACCTGTACGTGTTAAAACCAGACAAAATTCCAGCACTGAGAAAGAGAATTGGGCACAAAGTTCCACTCCTAACCAACAAGCTATTTTTAATTGATTCTTGCTAGGGAAGGGAAAATCAGTTCTGCCCGGTTGATTGTCACTGAGTATATCCACCACACTCCAGGGCGGGACCCACGCCCAGGAGTAGTTGGCCCACAGAAAATTGACTCCATGTTTATTGTATGTGTCTTTTGTTTTATTTTACTGGGTTTTTTGTTGTTGTTGTTGTTATTTATTTGTTTTGACCTTTTTATGATTTGAATGTGGGGAGGTGGGGAATGGAGAATGAAAATGTGCATGTGAGAAGCATGAAGTTTGGTGAGTAAGGAGGTGGGGAGGATTTTGGAGGAATTGGGTAAAGGGAAAGAATATGATCAAAATATATTGTATGTAAAAAACAGTTGGTTTTGTTTTTGTTGTTGTTGTTGTTGTTGTTTTTAAGTAGGATTTCATGTTACAATCTCTGGACCAGATTAGGTCAGTTTAAGGAAAAGTTTCAAAATCTATATAGGTAAAGAGACAGCATTTGGACCTCCATGAAATAGAAATTACTGTCATATGTTCAAGGTCCATTAATAAGCTGACTGAAGTCTATTCTGGGATACAGACCTGATGAGATTATGCTCTTCCTGTGACACACAAGTTTTTCTCCTGTTTGTGTCATTTGGCTAAGGATTTAAGCTGGCTAGTAATTGTAGGATATGATTTGAGTCAGTAATTTTAGAACTATGACCTGAACTGGGATCCTATGGATGCCTTGTTAAAACACAGGCTGCCGAGATTCTCCCTCCATGGTTCTGCTTTTGTTACTGGATCCTGGTTTGAGGCCTAGGATTTTGCATTTTCAACAAATAATTGGTGACACTTGTGTTGCCATTCTGGACTCCACGTTAAGAATGTATTATTGGTTTATAAAATGACTACAATGTACTTTTCAATTGAATAATTTCCATATACCAGTTGGAAAACTATGATCTTTTGAATGGCTTTTCTTGGTATTATTTTCATCCCCTCACTTGTTTATGTGGAATCTTTTTGGTTGTCAACTGTTGAGTTCTTAGATAGTAATCAAAACCTGAAAGCTTTTACTGAATTGATCAGCCAGTTCTTTGATGGATTCATAAAGTGCCTTCTGATCATGAAGTCTGTGCTACATACTTCCACTATTATTTTCTCATTGCCATGTGTCCAGAATCAATGGTGGTGGTGATGATAGACCAACACTTCTGCAACTGTAACCTAAAATAAATCATTCCACCTGTTCAGTTGTTCACATTAGGCATTCTGTCACAGAGACAGAAATGTGACTAAAGAAAATATCGAAAAATAAATAAAACACTATTCTGTTAATTTTTGGAGAAAGTGTGGCTATTAAACAGAAACATTAAAGCAGATGCTATGAAAACAAATGAGTAGCAAGATTATAAACTATGGTTTATAGTTTATACTGACAAAAGTCAGTTGTATTGCTATACATTGTCAATAAGCCATTTGAACTCATTTAATAAAATTATGCCTTGGACAAAACAATCCCTCAAATGAAGTGATTCAAAACCATCAGGATGCTTCTCTGTGCAAGAAAAATCAAGTTAAGAACCTCCATCTCAACAGAAAAGAGGAGAAATTTAGCCTACCTTCCCCACTTCGTGCTCAGATTGAAATGGGAAAAAAAAGCACTCAAATCATAAAATAAGAAGAAAGATGTCACTTTCAGATGATATAATCCTGTATGTAGAAAATTCTCAGGGACCCACAAAAGGTTAGGCTTAATATAGACAAATATAAGAAAGTAGGAGGGATCAAGTATCCAAACATCAATTATATTTTCATCTATAAAAAACGACCAACCTGCAAATAAAGCATACAACACATGGAAACTACTCATCATCATTAGTAGTCAGGGAAAATTCAAGCCAAACCATAATGAAACATCACTGCTCACCTATAGAATGGGTAAAGTAAATAATAACACCACGTCCTCTGTGTATATATTATGGCTGTTAGCTTGGTGTTTTGTGGGACTCCTAACAGTGGAAGTGGGTGTGTCTCTGATTCTTTTGCCTGCTATTGAGACTTTTTCCCTCCTGGTGGGTTGTCTTCTCCAGCCTTGATATGAGGACTTTCTCCTTGTCTTACTGTAGTCTGTTTTGTCTTGTTTAGTTGTTGTCTCTTGGAGGCCTGCTCTTTTCTGAAGGGAAACTGAGAGGGAGTGGACCTGGGGGAGAGTGGACTGGAGGAGAGTAGCTTGGAAGAGAGGAGGGAGGGGGAATCTGTGCTTGGGATGTATTGTATGAGAGAAGAATCTATTTTTAATTTAAAAAAAAGAAATTCCCAGATGTTGTCATTTAAGAAAACTTGGTGACTATAACACATAATCTTTCTGTACCATAATTTATACTTATATGAGAATACACAACAACACAAAACATGATGATTAATTGATAGTCTCACTATATTTCTATATATGAGCAACAAAGAGTCTAAAAACAAAATACATGATGCAACTTGATTTGTAATAGCATCTTAAAGGATAAAATTAATGAAGGATTATCAAGAAATGAAATTTTTCACATGGAAAATGACAGCACATGGATGGGGAAAACAAAGGAAGATAAAAAAGTTGGAGAGGCATTTCATATTCATGGACTGGGAAAATCAAGGTTGACGCTCAGCATTTCTAACCAAATTGATCTGCAGATGCAATACAATAGAGTCAAATGTGCACTAGGTCCCTTTAAAATAAAAAATGCCAAGCTGACATTAAAATTGATTTTAAAATGCAAAATACCTAGAATGAACAAAATGTCCTCAAACCATCAAAATTTGAGAGTTTTTCACTTTACACTTTGAAAACTTATTTTTAAAGTACAGTTACAGAGGTAGCATGGCTAGATAACTATATATAAATATATTTCTGTATGTTTCTATCTATATGCTGATTGTATTGAAAACTCAAAAGTAAATCACTGTATTTATTGTCAATTAATTTTCAACAGAGGTTCTAAGTGAATGTATTGGGAAATGGTTGCCTTCAAGAGCTGATGTTAGAGCAATTAGATACTTATATGCAAAATTGACGGATGTAACAACTGTATAATGTACGCTTTTCAATCATACACAGTTTATTTGATCAACACAATCATGTAAAACAGTACCTGATTTATATCAACCAATCTATCAGATATAGGCAAATTTCAATTACCTTAAAGGACTGTCTCATATATCTGTCATCACTATGTAATAAAAATGGAAAGCTACGGGCCTTGAAAGATGGCTCAGGGGTTAAGAGCACGGGCTGCTCATGTCCAAAAGCCCTGGATTAGTTTTCCAGCACTAACATCATGGTTCAAAGTCATCTGTAACTCTTGTCCCAGGAGATACAACACTCACTTCTGGTCTCTGTGGGTACTACACACATGTGATGTACAGACATACACTCAAACACACACTTATACACATCAAAATAAACAAAATTACTACAAAATAAAATGTAAAGTAAATCTTTGTGTACACATGTTGAGTCATTTTACTAACAATTTCTAGCTAATACAAAAATAAAAATGTTTTGTTAAAATTGAGTGACCAAAATCATAATAAAAATCTGGGATACAATTAAATTAGTTCTTTGAGGAAAGACTAGGGAGTTAAAAGCTATCAACATTTGAGTTAGAAAGTGGCGATAATAAAATGTGATCAAAAGGAATGTAATGGAGAGATTAACATAGAAATCTAATATATAACTAAGAGGACAAAAGGCAAGAGCTGGTTCTTTAAACACATTGTCAGTCAATCCATTAGCGACACTAATAAAACACAGGAAAAGGGTGATGAATGCAGATGCCACAGAAATTAGAAATATGATGAAAAAGAATCGTCTTTGGGTTGATGTGTTTGGATATTTAGACAGAAAAATAAGACAGGGACATTGGTATATATAACTAAGAAACAGCAGCAAGAAGACAGAACATGAATGGACTTACACTAACTGAAGTAATCAAATTAAAAATCTTCCCAAAAAGACAGTTTCAAGTTGACACCCACTAAATAGAAGACTCCTTTGTTCTGGAGGATGATCACTCCCTAAAGTCCAGACTCACAGATATATTCTCCCCCCCCCATATATATAAAATATACCACTGTCAGGCTCACAGATACATTCTCAAGGCATAGAAGAAGAAATTTGTTATTTCATGTTTAATGGAATTTTATAACTTCAGTGCCAAAATTGGTAAATTTAAAGGTAAGTAAAACCACAGCATGACGAGCGAGTTCCAGGACAGGTTCCAAAGCTTCACAGAAAAACTTTAGTTGACTGATTACAGCAACATACATGCACACACACACATACACACACACACACACACACACACACACAGAGAGAGAGAGAGAGAGAGAGAGAGAGAGAGAGAGAGAGAGAGAGAAACTATGCATTTTTAAGTGGCTATGTTTAACAGTACATTAACTAATTAAAACATAATCCTTGTCCTAATTGTATTAGAGTCTGTAAACCCTTTATAAAATTTCCACATTATGTTACAATAACATTGGTAAGATCAATGTCTCAAATATAAACAAATTATTAATGAAAGTGATATAGTTAACCTAAACAAACATATTTACAAAAATTTACAACAAACACTGTGCTTACTGATGACATTTAAAAGTATTTCTGAAATCAGAACAGAAATTATAGTTCTTACTTTCAATTATTTAAGCATATTTGTCCAGATAGGCTAAGCAAGAAGAGACACAAATGCCACAAGAATTGGGAAAAATTCACTTACTGTGGCATGAATCTTTAAAGTCTTATTAATAAAATCAAACCTGAGCCAGGTATTGGGGTGAACACTGGAAGATCAGAGAGCCAGAACAAGCCACAGCTAACCTCACCTGGCCAATTTCTCAGCTGGTCTTGTTTCCTCAGACTGGAAGCCTGTGTGTCCTCATATCCGAATGGCTCTCAGCTGAACTGTGCTGCTACAAGCCTGAAAACTTAACCAGCCAAATGCCTAACCAGCCAAATGCTTCTAGTTTCTGGTCCTCACGCTTTATTTACCTTTCTGCTTTCTACCACCACTCCCTGGGATTAAAGGCTTGCTTTCTGGGATTAAAGGTATGAGTCACCATGCTTGGCTATATCCTTGAACACATGGATTTCTGCCTCTGGAATGCTAGGATTAAAGGCGTGTGCTACCACTGCCTATCCTTTATGTTTAATATTGTGGCTGTTCTGTCTCTGACCCCAGATAAGTTTATTAGCATGCACAATATTTCGGGGACCACAATACCACAACTTACAAAGTCTTATTTTGAAATAATCACAGTAATTCCAAAATTGGTTATTCATTAAAAGGCTTTGTGACAAGAACACTTACATCTGATATTTAGCATACAGTTTAATAAATAAGTCATAGAATGGCTGATTGATGTAATCCTTGCTTTATTGTATGTTGAAACATGTCCAGTCCAGTGACAATATTGACAAAATAGTCAAAGGAAGCCTTTGAGATGGGTCTGTGCACCATGCTTACCTTTTCATGCATACATGTGGTGAGGAGTATCATGCCATCTTTGACTGCTGTCTTGGCTTTTTAATGCAGTAGCTCCATTAGCACTAAACTGTAGCTTTTCAGTTCCACATCCTTAAAATATAAATAATATTACCGTTTGGTCTCATTGCAAGAACAAAATAATCTCATATGTATGATGTACCTTATTCATAATATGTGACTGTGTATGCTGTTGATATTATCAGTACTAATTGTTATTTTAAAGCTTAATTATGCTTACATGATTTGATGACTAATTCCCAAGGGTAAAATATCTTACTAAATTCTAAGTGTTCATAATATAACTAATAATGGGCTTATAAAGCTAAGAAATAAAATGTGCCTAAATAAAATAAATGTTTTCATTCATTTATAAAAATTGATAATTAAGATTTACTTTTACAATTCAAGAAACTTACAATTATTGTCAGAAACACTAATTTTTGTGTTGACTTAACATTGGATTGAAATCATAAGTGTCAAGGTTAAGCTATAAATGGCCTTGCCTATCCTGTCTGGCTTTCTTCTCACCTACTGCAGAGATTGGTCTAGTTTCAGTCTGCTAGTGCAGCTGTTCAGTTGGCAGAGCCCCTCGGCACACAGATGGGCCCAGAAACTCCATCCAGGCAGCGGTTCAGCTGCCACAAGTACGTGTTTTCCTTTTGCAGCCAAATTCCTGAACAGCTCATTGTGTGCTCTTCTCTGATGCTCGTCTGTCTTGGTCATTGCCATCTACTTGCCATAACGCTCCTGTCACATCTTTTAGGCTTCTTACACTCAGAAGCCTTCTGCTTCTACTCCATTAACAGCTCTGTAGTTCAGCCCAGGGACTCTACTCCATTGGCAATGCCTGTGGGACCCTCTGACCACCCTCAGTTGCAGATCCTCCCACTTTGCTTTATTCCCTCTGGGTGGTACAGAGAGATTAAACCAACTGGCAACAAACTGAAACCAAACTGGCAACACTTGACAGGGATATGAACCATACCAAGAACATTGATGAATTATCCTAGGTCAAACATAGAGGTTATTGGTGGTACTAAGTCAAACATCTGAATGGAATGGTGTGTCCTAAAATTAGTGTCCATTGACACTGAAGCAAAACCCTCCCTCCCTGCAATCAGTAATTATAATCTGAAACTGACTTCATTATTTTCTTTATCTACTTGCAGGGAAAACAGATAATAAAGTTTGCAATGTCCAAATATGCATTGCAACTGTACAACGGCCCCTCCATTTAAGGTTTCTACTCAGCTCCAAGGTGTAATAGTATATGCAATGACCACTGTGCATATTTTATGAGGAGAGACTTGGTATTTGCATGTGGAATATCTTAGTGCTTAATATTTGCAAGTAATTAAGATTGCTTAATTCTCATTACAAGGAAACCAAAGAGTCATGCAGGTCAAGTTTGAATAGCTAGCCACCAGAGTCAAGCCTCTGTTTCAGGAATAAACCTAGGAAAAAGTGTGTCTATAATCACTGCATCCCACTGAAGCCTATTAGGCTTCTTTGGGGTTTTTGTTGTTGTTGTTGTTTGTTTGTTTGTTTTCTGAAAGTTTTTATTTTAAGTATAAAAATAAAATGTATAGCTCCAGATGTCTTCTAAGCTTAGAGGATGGATAGAAATACTTTCCGTTGTTTGGCAGATGACCTGTGTCTCCTTCAAATTTATAACCAGTTTACACAACACTGAAAATCCCTGGAATGGAGTCACCGCATTAATACTTCCCATGAGTGAAAAAAAAAATTGCTTGCCAGGTTTAACCAAAATCATTATTCTTTTCACTCTTAAGTTGGTTTGTGTCTAAAATCCTAACTCCATTTCTAAGCATTTGAAGATGTGAGAGCAGTATAAATGAGAATATTATAATACATTAAGTCATTGCAAACTTCTGTAATGAGATTAAAAAATGCCCTTGCAAGGCAGAACAAATGTAAAGGAAGCAATCCATATTCAGTGATTTCACAGATTCATGGAAGCTTCTTCACTACGCCAAGGCTAAACTACAACTTCTCAGTTCATATGTTCAAAATCAAACTGCTACATCTAAGGCATAGCAGGAGCCACTGAAGAAACTCAAGAAAGAGACCCTGGGAAAATGGATTGATTGGCAGGTAGGAGAACTTCGGGTGTTGCATTCTACTGTTTATTTAAAAAGAAGGATGTAAATGTTAGTAAATAAAAGTCAATGTTGGACAACCATTGGGATATTTGAAATAGGTAATGTTAGAATAACAAAATACCAATAGACAAAAAAAAAAAGTGTTTTATTATTCAGTCTATCGTGAGCTTAAAACCTTAGCCAAAGATGATAATTCCATAGGTAATGCCTTTGAGGAGTTTTAGTTTTTGTTTTTGTTTTCCTACTTCCGCTGTCATTCATGTTGATTTACAACTCAAAAGACCCTTGTTATATTCTATGTATAAGATGCTGGCTAGCTGATAAACACCTTCTTAGCAATTCTTCTATCAAGGCTTCTTATTAAAATTCTTGTTTCTGCAATTCCAGAGATGTCTGAGTTCAATGGGAGCCTTTCATTCCCTATTTCAAAGAATTATGCTGAAGATATGGAATGTGTTGCAAAATGATACCCACGGGTTAAAAATCCAAGCTGCGTACAAACATCCAATTTTCTCAAAGTAACTCTACTTCACATAATAGTTTCCAGGTGTGTATAACAAAATCAGATTAAAATGTTCCTTTATATTTACTTTCAAAACATTCGTTGTAGTTATAGACTAAATTAGCAACAATGCAATAGGGTTGCAATATTCTAGAGACATGTCTCATAAGGAAGTATATCATTTATTTGAACAGATAAGATGTGTGAGAGGAATTTGTGTTCTATATCTGTAGTGTTCATGGACATGGTAATGGAAAAACTAAGGTTGAAAGGGATTTGAAAAATATGTTGCTTGGTGGAAGGTACAGCAATAAGTGATTTGCAGACAGAAGTAGTTAAAAATCATTATAACTGTCTTTGGGTGTTGATGAAGTACTAGTTATGGATCATCATCATTAAAATTTTTAGTGCAAGTAAGACTTAACTAGACATATTTCCTGGGAAGTATAGGGTGAGGTGTTTAAGTATCAAGATTATCATCATCCAGTCAACTTGCAAAGCATTTACTTCTTCAGCTAGAATAATTTGAATCTAACCAAATAAGTATTTTGTTGCCTTTCAAATCTCAATTATTGAACTTCTACTACTTTTCCAGGCTCAGTGGTTTGAAATCTGTTATCTCATTGAGCCTGGAGCTCACTGATTTAGCTAGACTGCCAGGCCAGAAAGCTCCAGAGGTCTGCCTGTCTTTGAAACCTCAATGCTGGGATTATAGCTACAGGGCCATGCATGTCATGCCTGGATTTTTCCTGTGTGAAGGGAATCTGAAGTCAGAGATCTTCATGCCTGTGGAGTAACAACTTTACTGGCTGAACTATCTCTTAAATCCCTATATTAAGTATTTTAATGTAAATAAGGAAGTAACTAATTGTGTAAAGTCATTGCTCTCCCTATTGTATGTAGGTCTCCACTTACCAAACATTTTGGCAGATGATACTGTATTGTTCTAATCCTTTAGTTCTCTCGAGAAGCTCAGCCTCCTTCTTTCATCATAGACGAGTAGATCTGTGTGGCCTTCCTTGTCTAATATAGGGCTCGGCAATCCTTACTATGATTAGTTTGACTAGATTGATGCAGAAAGGTAAGAATAGTACATTATAGATTAAATTATAATTGTATCATATCATGGACCCATTCATACTTATTAGCTATGCCCAGTATAATGATTGTAGCATATTATTGAACTTGTTTACATTTGCCTCTGTATAAGAAGTTACTACTAGGAGTTTCAGGGGTTCAGAATTTTAACTGTCTAAAGCTCATTCCTTATCTACTGAGCATTTATTTTTTCAATATAAAACCATATATATTTTGAAATCCCATTTAATTATGTTAGTCTGTAAGTCTTTGGTTCTGAGACTCTACCAGGCACATTCCTGTCACATAGGATACCTGAGGATGGTGTTTGACACCATCTGTTTTTTTCTTCTGTTTATAAACTGCGTTCCTTTCTGAAGCTCTCATGTATTTTCACATTCATATCACTGCATACATCACAAATGAAACCAGTGGCCAGTTAGAGAATGTCTCCTTCCCTGTGTTTTAGTGCAATTCCCCTTTCTGGAGACTTGAAGATGTTCTTCAGCATGTCCACAGTGTTCTCATGTCAGAGTGTCTCTCTGTCCTGAGAGGAGCTAGCTCATTCAGAAAATGTGTAAGTATTACTAATGCCATTGACTTCTGTACTTAAAAATGTGAACTGTTCACATTAATCATTTTATTGATATGAAATGTCATATACTAAGAATTTCCACTAGTCTCTCACCTGTACCACTTCATCAAATATGACACAATGACCATTAGGAACAGTTTCATCAGGGAGATTATAGGATGTGAAGAATATGAAAGGCCATTCCTGATCAATTCTGTCAAGATCTAGTTGGGAGATCAAGTCACATGCTTGACATTTTGACAGAATTAAATATTAATAAATAAAGTTGTCAAGTGGATACTTTTTTTTTAAGATTTACTTATTTTTATGTATACGGTGTTCTGCCTGCAGGCCAGAAGAGGGCACCAGATTGCATTCTAGATGGTTGTGAGCCACCATGTAGTTGCTGGGAATTCAACTCAGGACCTCTGGAAGAGCAGCCAGTGCTCTTATCCTCTGAGCCATCTCTCTAGCCCCGTGGATACTTTTAAAGGCCAAAACATTAAGGTATTATATCAGTGTAGTCCCTTTAAGAAGCAGCTCCCACACAGAAGGCTGCTTGGAATCTCAAAATGTTAGGGACACAGAAGACATTATGAAGCCACAGCCTAACCTGAGGGGAAAGGACTCTGGCCATTTGGTGTAAGTTTCCCTGAACTTGAAGGAGAGCCCAAATACGATAGTTCTCTTAGCCAAGTGGAAAGCAACTGGAAATTGCCCTTGCCATCTCAAATCAGTGGCAGGTCCTCTAAGAATCTGAAAACTGGATCTTCGAATGGAACATTCCATGGTTAGTGTCCTTTTCCTGTAATAACTACATGGAGACTTATCTCAACAAATGTTAGAAAATCCCCCATGAAATCAGCTGCTGCTACAGGAAGAAATTGTTGCTGCCATAAGTCTGCTCTTTTCCTAGATTTAATTATTTCTTAGTATTTGGTTCTGTTAAACTGAACATCTCTACATTCATTTTTACAGGAGTAGTGCTAACTGTGGACCTGACACATAATAACTACATAAAAATCTGCTCAATAAGAGAATAAATAAACAACTAAATGATAGCAAGCTAAGGAATGATAAAATTTAACTAAATTTTTAACTAAGGTCTAGCTATAAAATAAATATGACTCAAAAAATGCGTACCATTAATACAGATGAGAAAGAAGGGAGTGGGAGAGGTGTCCCTCCCCAGAGAAGAGCATACCAATTCATTGTCTGGTGCTAAACAAACAGTTCTGCAAACATACATACAAGCAACATTACACGGACTGAATAGGTTAGCTCTAGTAATAAACTCATATTGAAGAACAAGGTAAATATAAAATTACAGAATAAAGATAAAATAGCAATCTTGAAGAAAATTTTTGTTAGATATGTTTAAATAAGTCTCATTGTATGTACATATAAATATAATTACCAGGAAAATCATGACCAATGATTATTTTTGTTGTATTTATAAGCATATTTCTCTCTGAACTACTTATCTGCTCAAGAGCCTAGCAATTGACTGAGATATGCTAACTTCAAAAGTGTCAATAGTCTTTCCAGTATAAATGGTTAACATCTAGGTCATACCACAATTGCTGATATGATACCTGAGTTTCTCTACTTAACTGCCAAGAATTGTACTTAACTGAAGTAAGCTACGAAATAGCATGCCATTCTGGGTTTCAGTCATCCTAAGGATCTTCACTGATGCAAGATGTACTACTGAAAAAGCGGTGATTTTTGCCTACTTAGGATTGTGAATCTGGAAGTGATTTGGCTTGGAGGAAAGGTCTGTCTGTGTATCTAAAATGAACCATTCTCCATAGAAAGCTCATGTAAACTCCAGAAGAGGTGTGGTGACAAGGAGCTCTAGGTTGATGGCCCTCCCTTTGCATCTTGTCTACAGAGGCCTAGAACACCAGGAATATCATTCTGGAAACAAGTGGTGTACTCATAGCACAAAATTGCAAGAGCACACAAAGATAACAGGATCTGGAAACGCAGATAGTATGATGCAAAGGCTCTTACCAGATGACTTAAAGGATTGATTCTGCATCACGGATTAGTTTCCATGTCATAGATGATCTGAGGTACTTGTCAGAAGACCCATGATAGATTATGTGAGGAAGTATTTCCGATTTTGATTAAATGCAGTAACAGAGCAACAAGAATTTTAAAACAGTTGTCGTAATATCACGTGTGTCTTCATTATCATTACCTTACATAGAAAAAATTATCTTTCTAGCCTAGCCTTATGAAGCATTATTGCACAAGCTTAGTCCTGCTCTTCCTTTTCCTCCTGCTTAGAAACTAAATTTGATGCCATGAAGTCATGCGAATGATGATTTAAAAAAAAAAAAAAACAAAAACAAAAAAACCTTGTGGAAGTCGCTGTATTCCAGCAGTCACTCTTTTAAATGTACTGCACCTTTAATCCTCACCCAGGCCTGAGTGACATGCTTCCTGCATTTTATTTTATTTTTTATTTTTATTTTTTTTGATTCTAGCTTGAATTTTGGTGTCACTTCTTCCAGCAAAGTAATATTTATTAATTCTAAAATGTAAACTATAATCATTATGAGGTCCTTTCTAATAAAACTAGCATTTACAGACCATAACAAGATAGAATTGCTTAAGACAGAAATACCCTACATTTGGATTTTGAATGTATTATACTTTGTGAATGATAACCTAGCATAAATGAAATTCTAGCTTTAGTTACTAACCGCATAAAACCAAAATGTAGTGATGCATGACAGCAATACCAGCAGTTAGGTGGTAAAGGCAGGAGGATCAGAAGTTTAGATCCTCCTTGGCCACACAAGTTTGAGCCATCCTGGGTAACATGAGACTGCTTTTAATTTTTTTTTACATTTAGTAACTGGTACAAGTATTTAAAATGGCTCAAAGACTACCAGTAATCTTTTATTTTATTTTATTTTTCTTTGTTAAGAAATTTTCTACTCACCCCTCATGCTATCCACAGACCCCCCTCCTCCCTCCTCCCACCCCTAGCCCTCTTTCCCAAGCCACCCCGCATCCCCACATCCCCCAAATCGAGGTTTCCCATTGGGAGTCAGCAGAGCCCAGCTCACTGAGCCTAGGCAGGTCCAAGCCCCTTCCCACTGCTGTGCAAGGTGTCAGTCACACCACAAGCACCGGATTCCCAGAAGCCTGCCCATGCACCAGGGTGCCCCCCAAACAGTTCGAGCCAAACAACCGTCTTTCATGTCCAGAGGGCCTAGTCCAGTCCCATGGGGGCTCCACAGCTACCAGTTCACAGTTCATGGGTTTCCACTAGTGTGGTCCATCATCTCTGCACATTCTCCCATCATGATCTTGACGTCCCTCGCCTTGCAGTATCTCTCCTCTCTCTCATCAATTGGATTCCCAGAACTCACCCTGGTGCCTGGCTGTGGGTCTCTGTATCTGCCTCTATCTGTCACTGGACAAATTTCCTGCATTTTAAAGATGAAGGGCTGAAATAAACTAAGGTTCAACGATGTACTCAAAGGACACTCCAGAGTCAATGTGTACAGACCCTAGCATGCATGGCAAAGTGTTCCACATGAAGGCGTTCACATTGTAGGGATTTTTTTTTTCAAAGAAACCTACAGAAACTCATGAAGTGAGTGTGAGTTGAGTTGGGGATAGTTTGGATTAGGAATTGCCTTGCTAATGCTCATGCAACAGAAACCCTGTGATGTTAAACCATCTGTCAAACTTAGACTCCATCTACATTGGATTGTTGAAGGAAAGGAGGGAAGCAGACAATGTGTGTCATAAAATGGTAAACTATTGCTATGTAGTCTCTTTTGGGGTCCTTGGTGTGTCAGTGGCTCTGGACCTATGTGCCCTTGCTATGGCATTCCCAGATTATCTTAAAAGACTATTGCTCTTTCTAAATCACAAAGATATTTGCCTTCCTTGGTTCATCCAAAAATGCTCCAATGACTGGAAAGGATTTGACAGCTGTTACTCATCTCACTGATATGATATTCAGCACTGCAGAATCAAAACAATCTTATTAGGATATCCAGACACTAGCACATTTCCACATATGTACCAGAACCTAGGACTAGAAGCCTTTTATAATTCTGACATTTTCCCTCAAAATCTTAATTAAAAACTGGCTTCTTACTTGTGGTATCACATTTTACAGACTTCAAAATGGAACCCAATATAGAGGGGATGAATGACATCTAAATGTTGTGGCAATGCTTTTTACCTAGAGTACTCACCACCTGGAAGTCCAGACTTAGTGCTTACAATACTGCCAGACTCTGGGTTAGTTGCTTTTTCAGTATGGTACATACTATGTCCCTTAAGCACAAATCTGACAGAATTTTAACCTCATATTAAAATGTGACTACTCCTATGCCATGCAGTAGGTAATAATAAATATTAATACCCATTGTAGGGTATTTATATATGCCAGTCCTTAAGCCTGGAACTCTGTTATATTATCTTATTTTATCATCATGAGGATCTTGCAAAGTAAGTCTTATTTTGAATTGAAATTTACTTTGTAAAAGTAAACATAAAAAAAACTAATCATGAGGTGATGGTGCATGCCTTTAATCCCAACACTTGGGAGGCAGAGGCAGGTGGAGCTCTGTGAGTTTAATGCCAGTGTGGACTACAGATTGTGTTCCAGGACAGCCAGGACTACACAGAAAACCTCTGTCTCAAAAAACAAACAAAAAAAATTAACATAAAAATGTATAATTTATGAGGCATCCTGATATTTTGATACATATATTCATTATGCAGTATTTCAAATTACATATATATGTATATATATGTATATATATGTATATATATGTTTCCTCAAGAATTTATCACTTCACTACTAAAACAGAAAAACCATTGAGAGTCTTTCGTTCCTGATTTGTGAAGTAAACATTGTGAAGTAAATATTGACATTATCTATATTCCGACTACAGTGCAAGAACATTCTAGAACTTCTCAGTTCTTTCAAACTGCAATTTAATACCCACTATCAATCTCATCCTATTCCTCTTTCCCATTTTCTCCATTACCTCTGATTACCATTTCTGTACTTTCAATTTTTTGAGATTAACATTCAAATATGATTTGTATGCCAAAGGCTATAATGGACATCATTATCAGCAATCATTATCATCATGACCACCACCATAATTTTAATGCTATGAAAACCAAGTGTTGAAGTCATTTGCCTTAACTTGCTTGTCTAATAAATTGAGAGGTTGTTCTTTATTCTTGAAAACTCTGAGTTCAAGGTAATTTATATTATTCATCTTTATCTTAAACTGATGAAGAAAATCAGGAAGAACTGTTTCACAGTCTCAAAGAATTTTGACATAACTAAATGGGATAAAGCCATTTGAATGCAACTAATACACCAAGACTGTGACACAGCACCTACTGTCATATATCTACTTCAAGACAAATGTCCATTGGCAAGCTTCATGTTCAGGATCAACCTTTATAGTGATATACAAGGAATGATATAAAGCCTCTAAAAGGCTATGTATTCATGATGTAGTTCTCCTGTTAAAAATAACTGGATACTATAAAGCAAAAAATAAAAATAAAAGAAGAGAAGTAGGAAGAGGAGGAGGAAGAGGAAAAAGAAGAGGAAGAAGAAGAAGAAGAAGAAGAAGAAGAAGAAGAAGAAGAAGAAGAAAAAGAAAAAAAGAAGAAGCAGCTACACTTTTCTTTGTAATTGGAAAAACATCCAATAAGCACTAGCCAATCTGAGTGCTGTTTATCATAAAGTTTGTTTCTAGTTTCCTTTCTGTTGCTGTAATAAACATTGTTACCAAACATAATTTTGGGAGGGAAGGGTTTATTTGGATAACACTTCCTGTTCATAATCTATCACAGAAGAAATTTAAAGCAGGAATCAAAGTCAAGAACCTGAAGCAAAACCCATGGAGTAACACTTCTTACTGGGTTTTCACACAAGTTTATGCTCAATGAGCTTTCTTTTATTGCCCAGGACCATCTGTACAAGTATCGTATTTCCCCACAGATGGGTGGGTTCTTCCTTGTAAGTCATAAATCAAGACAATCACTCACAGACATGACCACAGGACAATTATTCAGTTGATGGTCTTTCTTCCCAGTTGACCCTAGGTTGTCTCAAGTTGGCAATAAAAACTAACCAGGACAAGTATAAAGAAGAAAATTACTTTAAAAATATTTATTACTTAAATGGAGTTTGGCCTATTCTAGAGTTTGTAGATGCCAAGTTTTTTTTATGTCCATGAGATCATGATCTATATGTATGAGCAAGACTCTAGAGTCTGTACGGCATTGTCTAAATAAGCAACCTGCTCAGATTGATGCTCAGGCTAAGTATATCCCTGAATGTAGGTCTGCCTGTTGGATGTTTAAGTGTCTGCACACTAAATTAGAGCATTGCTCAGTGGAAGCACAGGAGCTTGGGCTTTTCTCACAAAGGTACAAGTTAGAATACTTGAAATGTATCATTAAAAAGTGTATAGAATAACTTGACTTATTGGATTATAAAAAAAAAGGAAATGCAATTGGGAAAGGGCATGTGGAAAAGAAAATAGGAGAGAAAGTAAGGAAGGGAGTAATGGGAAGTTCATATGATCAATTTCATTGTACACATTTAAAACTATCAAAATTAAATAACTTTTCAAAAATGTGTATTAGTTATAAATATCACTCTCCCTATCTGTATAAAGAAGTCAGGACCAAGAGTTTGTTAATGAGTTATCTAAAGCTATGTAGCTCAGTGTATCAAAACACAATTTTATCCCATTCCTATTCAAATACCTGTAGACATGTATCTTTTCATAAGGCCACGTTGTGTCCTGGTTACTTTCAAAAGTAATTTTTTCTTTGTGTGGACTCCACATTCTTCTCTCCATCATACACATTATTTCTTGCTCAATATATTTTGCCTTTACTTTTGACTCCAACTCTGCTTATCTGTCCCTCATGGCTAGCATTTCTGTTGGTTATGAACTATGGATCTAAACATCAGTACTGAATTTTCACAGAACATTAAAAAATAGTAACATAATTGGTTCTAAAAATGTACCATATTGCAAATCCATAAGGCACATAAAAAAGGAGGTCACATTATCTGTCACACCAGAATGTTCTTTGAAACACTGCCATGACTGTACCATTGTTATGGCCATATGTATCCCTTGCCTAATTTATCTTGGAAGAATTTCTCAATTGACTTACCATTTTAAAAATCCACTAGTTTACTCATGAAAATGCCTGTTAAATACAAACTAACCTGCCAACAGACATTAAGGGCCATGCTGAATGGAGTCTCAAAAATTGTGGATTACATGTGTCCTCTCTCCACCTGCACAGTAAAGCCAGTAAACAGTGCTAAAGGAGATGCCCAATATGGCTGATGGATGGCCAATTAGTTGTCAAAAGAAATCTACAGAAAGTCTCTCTGTGGACAATCACAAAAGCCAGCTGGCCTTGGCAAAAATTCCAGTAAGACTGCTTTTAGCTGCAAACTGAATCAGGTAGTAAAGACATTCACTAAATGGCATTGTTGAAAGTTGTTTGACTCCATTGCTTAGCAATAACATTGAGTGCTCAGATTTCTCCAAATCCTCTGACAATGAGGATGTTGGTTTTATCTTCTAGTTCATAGTTAAAGAGGCTCCATGTACATATCCATACCAGAACTATATGAAGAGATTTTTTTAAAAAAAATCCCTTTATCTTGCCAAAGAAAACTGTTGACAAAAGTATTTCATTTGTGATTTTTGTCACTACAAATACTTAAAGAGATAGCAAGAATGCGGTACTTTCCTAGGAAGGGAGGGTTTAAAGATGCACAACGTTGGCTTCTGCAATATTTCACATAGAGAAAATACATGGAGTCTACTTTAGAGAATTTTCTAGACAACTGGAAGTATGGACTTTGCAATTCTTCTGTATTCCTGGATGCACAACACACACTTTCAAACCACTGCTCTTATTATTGTATGCTTATCATAGTAAAATATTTCAAGGTAATTTCCAATGGTTTCCAGTAAATTGCCTTATTTATCCCCCTCAAAATCATGTTATTTTCTGATAACTCTAACAAATTATCACGTTTAATAGATCAGTAAATGTAAATTTGTTATCTGACATACCAGGGGTCAGAAACAGAAAAGTTTTAATGAGCTAAAATTACTT
The DNA here is from genome assembly GCA_902168415.1 of Peromyscus melanophrys. NCBI lineage: Eukaryota > Metazoa > Chordata > Mammalia > Rodentia > Cricetidae > Peromyscus > Peromyscus melanophrys. The sequence goes on along the minus strand of CABHPR010157542.1, from coordinate 17,856 downwards.
GGTCATGATGGCTGTTTCTTTTTAGGTTTTCTGAGGTAGAGGACTATTTCTATCTCTGTCTATTTTTTTTTAATTTCCTGAGGCTGTCTCACGATCCTGGAGCCCTGCCTCCACTCTCAAAGGAAGGGTTGAGATATCATAGGACATCACGTCATTGTCACAACTCCATTCACCCTCCTCCTCAGAATCTGTGTAAACATCGTGTTCACCAGAACAACCGTTTTCTCCCTGTCTTTAAAGTTGCTTTATTGGCAACCATATTTCCATATGTAACCTTAATTTGTAATTTTGCATCTCCCATAACATTCTCTGGTTTCAAGAGTAGGACAGGGACAATCTTTAAGGAGCACTTTTGAGGAATTCTATCTCCTTTCACTGATAAAGAAATAAAGAAGTAAAGAGATTTAAACAGTTATGCAAAGCCAGAGTACTAACAGACATATTTTAGAATTTGCTTCATTGGCTCAGGCCGTAACCTTTGTGAACTAGTTTAGAAGATGGAAATATTGCTCCCAAATGAATCTCTGAAAAATACCCTTTTCATTGTTCAACATGAGAAATTCATATCACCTTTGCATATTAAATAGAGTGTTCTGAAGCTGTCATGCTTAACTGTCTTCTTGCTTATACAATAATGTTAGTCTTACCATAAGTGGTTTAGAATGAATGTGAAATAGACCCACAAAACGCTAAATTTCATCAGGGACGCCTTCAAGAGCTCAACACTAAGTGGGAGTCTATCCTTATTGTAGCGGAGTTTCTCTGTGTCCCAGCAGCCACTCCCAAATAACCATTCAGAGATTTATTATTAATTATAAATGCTAGGCTGATAGCTCATATTTCTTACCTATCCTCTGTCCCATGCTGGTACCTTCTTTCAACACAGTACATTCATCTTGCTTCTTTCTGCATCTCTGGTGACTGCCAAGACTCTTCCCTCTTCCTCTCAGCATCTTCTGTGTCTTGCCTTCCCACCTATACCTCCTGCCTAGTTACCAGCCAGCCGGATCTTTTATTAAACCAATCAGAAGGCACTTTGGCAAAGAAACATCTTCACAGTGTACAAAAAGATTTTTCTGTAACACCTTATTACCATGCTGGTCTTTTTTCATGTCACCCCTCATTTTCCTCATAGGACTAGTCACTATGTGAAATAATCATAACAGTAGAAGTGTAAATCTGATAGTTACCTCTTTCTTCTCACAGATTCATGGTAAGCTTCCAGAGAAAACTGAATGCATCTCTCCTTATTATCACCACAGCTAATTTAGAGCCTAATGTCCAGTAGAAACTGTTTTCATAGAAGGCGAGGTGGGGGAGAACACTTTCTTTGACAAACTGTATATTCACTTTACAGACAGGAGAACCAGCCATCTACCTGTGACAAGATGTATCTCCCTATCCACTTATGAACTGATATACAACCTGTCTCTTCTCTCCTTTTCTCTATTAAAATATCACCATGAAACATACTCTTTAACAAAAATATTTTTATCCTGATTCTGTCTTTATATTAAATTCCTATAATAAGTAAACTTATTGGGTACACTTTTAAGGATTTTTTGAAAAGTATTATCTGTTTTGTAGACATATTGTATAAAAACGTTTTCTTACTAACATGCTTGGAATGGTCTTAGCATATCCTTAGAAAGGGTGCCTATTGATTACTAGCATATCTATAAATTTGAAATGTAAAAGGTGTCATTATTTTTTTTCTTTTTTAACTAGTAAGCTACAAAATTTTCATGCTTGATATACTTTATATGTCTGTTAGTATTTTTATGATACAAATTATTCATTTATTTGGTTTATTTCTAAATTGGAATGATATTTATAATTGCCAGTGCTTTCAATATATTAAGTATATTAAATCCTGTGACATTTATATTATTTCCTACTTTGTTTTATATTTTTATTTCATATACAGGAAATTTTGATTTTAAGTTTGATACACCTTATTTTTCTCTATATATTGAGGATCAATTTGCTAAAGTTCTCAGATAATTTCTTCTGCAAAATTGATAAAATTGTATGAAGCTTACAAAATAATTGGCAGAGATGGAATCCAAGGAATTATTCTTAACAATTTCTTTTTGTAATTCTGAGATCAGATTTTTAGACATTTAATTCAGAATGAAACAAAGTTTGATAAGTCATAGTTATATTGATTTTATTGTACTTTAATTAGTTGACCATTGTCTAATGATTTCTCACTCAATTGTGATTTAAATAGATTATAACTTCTTTAAGAATAATGTTATTTTTTAACCTTTGAGAAAGGTACCCACTGGCTCAATAGTGGAACAAATGTTATGGAAGTAACCAACCATTTTTTTGGATTGAATTTACGGTCTCCATCATGAGATGGGAATCGTGCCTGAACCCATTAATGAGGTCAAGAATGTGAGTCTAGAGATGTCACAGGGCCCTAGGTAAAAATCTACTTCTGGTATTCCACTAATTGAACATAGCAATAAAACTACTTGTATTTCAACATTGCAAAGGTCCTTTTTTCATGCTATTTGCTCTGTTGCAATGACTTGCCAACTGTATTTTGCAGTCACAGTTGTATTAACAGATGTCATCTTGGAAGGGTACATTCCTGCTGATTCTTCTTACCTCTCAATGTTTTGAGAATATCTTTTTTTAAAATTTGTTTTGTGTAGGGATGATATGGAAGGTGGAAATTGATATGCAGTATTTTCCTTCATTATTTTCTACCTGTCTTTTGAGAGAGGATCTCTCATTGAACAATGAGTTAATAGATTAGGTAGCCTGGATAACTAATGAGTTCCATGGGTCCTATCTTCATGTCCCAGAACTAACATTTCAGATGTGTTCTATTGTGCTAGGATTTTACATGGGACCTAATTTTACAAGGACCCTTACATTTGTATAACAGGTACTATATGTACTATTCCTTTTTCCTATGCCTTCATTTATTCTAAGACATGAACAATTGGAATGTTTTGTCTAGTTTAATTCTAAAAGTCTAATGAGAATTTTTCTTAAAATTGTATTAAATTCAAATTATTTTTAAAAATTAAATATTAATGACACTATAGATTTTAGTTTGTATTTTCATTCCTCCAAGATTTTTTTTATATCAGTATTATGTGTCTTATGAATCTTGAACTAGATATGATCTTTTTATCTTCAGTCTCTATACTGGTGGCAAAAGTTGTTAATAATGAAAGATTACTTGGAAAATAATGTACCAAATCAAATTTAGCATAAATGTTAACAAGATTGATGCAGAGCTGTATAAATTATAAGATTATTTGTTGTATTAATAAAAATATCATAATATCCAAAATCAACAGAGGCATATTCTATATATTAACCTTAAGAAGAATTTTTATGAAGAAGATATTCAATAGTTACAGAATTGAATAATTGAATGGTGCCATGCTAACTAAAAGAATCCACCTTTCTAAATGTTATAGACTGAAATAACCAATTCAGTTATTTACATGATGGCCTGTCCTAATGTAAAATATCCAGTTAGAATTCTTGTCATATCAATGCAAATAGTCATTCTTCTGGTTTAACTAATTAAAGCCTTGCATACCACAAATTGTTTTCATTAATTTTTGATTCAGCAACAGCTTCAGAAATTTTGTATGCAGCAAATTTTCCACACATGACTTCACTAATAATTACTTGGCTGGGAAAGAAGCCACAAAAGCATTTGATACCCACACTGGCTATTTTGTTGTTTTTGTTGGAATCTGCATGTACAGTGTGTTTTCTTTGTTATTCTTAGTATGTGGTATTTAATGATTCTAATTGCATTATGTAAGATGTCTGTATAGATTTGAGTGGAAAATAAAATTAAGTATATCCCTGAGGATCAACTCTGTAAGCAGCTCATTAATTACCCAGGAAACTCTTGTTGTAGTGGTGATTTCAATCACAAATTGGTGTACAACATCTTTGAATGTTCGAGAAAGTAACAAAGTATAAGCATTGCTATGGTCATGGCGCCTCTTCTCAGCAATAGAAACCCTATGTAAGACAGAAGTTGGTACCAGGGACTTGGCTATTGCTGTGATAAGCCTGACCATGTGTTTGTTTGGAGGAATACGGACTTTGGAACTATGGATTAGAAAAGCAGTTGAATCCTTAAGTAGGGCTTAATGGGCCATCCTAGTAGGGACATGGAAGACAGTGGTGCTGAGAGTGATTTGAACTGTAGGAGCCTAGCTCAAAAGGTTCCAGAGAAGAATGTTAGTATGTGACCTAGAGATAGATCTTGTGATATTTTGTTGAAGAATATGGATACTTTCTACCTTTATCCAAAAAGTCTACCTGAGGCTAAAGTGAAGTTTCAGATTAATTACATCTGCAGAGGATATCTCAAAACAGCATAGAACTGACTCTGTTCTATGATTATTAGTGTTCACTCTTATGAAGATCTGTAATGACAAAGAACAATCTGAGCAAGGAAAAATACAAAGGGTAAAATTTGAGGAGAAAAGGAGCACCAGGAAGTGAAATGGAGCTAAATCCTGTGTTCAAGGAAATAAACAGATTAAGAAATGGAATAAAGGGAATGGTGACTGTGCAAGTGAATTTCTAAGCAGTCTTATTAAATGAAAAAATAAACACAGAGCCAAATATAGGAGTGAAAGCCTTAGAGATCAAGGAAATAGGAATAGCCACCAGCTAACCTTACATCACCTTGCTGCAGCTTCCAAAGTGAGCTACTTCCTGTTTGCCCGCACCTTTATTGCCTTGTTGTTCTGCCCTCTCATTGACTTTTAGCCCAGCTACCTCACTTCCTTGTCACTGCCTGTCCATACAGACCTTCAGGTCTCTATGATTGTTACTGGGATTAAAGGCATGTATCACCAGGCTTGGCTCTGTTCCCTAGTGTGGCCTTGAACACACAGAGACCCTACCTGCCAAGTGATCAGATTAAGGGCATGTGCTACCACTGCCTGACTTTTGTGTTTACTTAAAATGGCTTGTTATTTCCTCTGATCTCTAGACAAACTTTATTTATTAACATACAAATAAAATATCATTACATTTCAGCACAAATAAAACATCATCACAGTGACTGTTGTACCTAGAGTCCTCCAAAGACCACAAAGAGACCATATCCAATCCAAAAGTAAAGAGTCTTTTTATTATGAGTTAACTCAGGACTCTCCATCTGTCTGATGCAGCAGCAATGGGTGTAGCAATGGTTTTTAAAGCAAGGGAGGCTTGTGGTCTACAGACTACAAAGGAATAGACTCAGGATTGGTTTATGCTAATGGAAATAACGTTAGTAACTTTTAATTGCCTAGGGTTAGTTGAGGGTTACAGTTACCCATTTTTTGTCAGGCCTGGATAAGTCAGGCTTTGTCCTTGAACTGTCATGGAAGCTGGCTGGCCTAGCATGTACTGACTGTGGGGGCTGGCTCAGTGGCCCAGGCTTTTACATTGACCCATGCATGTAGCTCTAAGTTGGTGATGGGTCCCAGACAGTAAACAACTGGCTGAACCTTAAGTGGTCAGAGTATGTGCAGAAAGGGAGCTACTAGAAGGACTATGTCTTTTGTTCATAGCTCTCCCAGAAACTGCTTGCTCAAGTCTCAGGAGACTGGAATTGAGGCCTGATCTCTGAGAGAAGACTGAGCAGCCTGTTATGGCATCTGCCTGGTCCTTTCAGTGACCTCATGGCAAGACCCCACACGGTTAAGCTTCTAACTTGTAAAAGAATTAAAGAAAGCTTATAACTGGGTGTGGTGGTTTATACCTTTAATTCCATCACTCAGAAGGCAGAGGATAGCATATCTCTGAGTTTGAGTCCACCCTGGTCTACAGAGCAAGTTCAAGGACAGCCAAGTTTAGGCAGTAAAGGAAACCATTGAAAACAGAAAGCTGGTGAAGACATGATTGAAGAAGGGGGCCATGTTCCAGCATAAGCAAGCAGCAGAACTTGGCAGCTTTGGCCATTTCATTCTGGATTTAGAGTAAAGGATAGAAGAAAGTAGTATGGAATTTCCCTCTGTGACTAAAGAAGCTGCTGAGGCCAGGCATGTGTCAGGGGTATTCCTTAATGGAGGCCCAGAGATGCCATTGTGTGAAGCTGTGAAGGTGAAATCTGGATTACTTTGGAGACCCCAAGATGTTAGAAATGCCAGAGTCGTGGGATACTTGCCAAGGAGAGCTGCTAACAGTGGGTGGACCCAGCCAAAGAGAAAGAATTGCATTACAGTCAACAAAGATGAAGGGAATTGGAGATCTGAAGAGTGCTTTGACATCAACATGGAGGTGCAGAGTTTGGAGTTTGCTCGGCTGGTTTTCTGTCTTGCTTTGGTTCAGTATCTCCTCACTATCTTCCTTCCCTTCATTTTGGAATGGTAATGTATATCCTGTGCCATTATATGTTAGGGACTGTTTTGTATTTTGATTTTACAGGGGTTACAACTAAGAAGTTGCATGACTCTTAGAAGAGACTTTCAACTTTGGACTTTTAAACAAGTTTGATACTGTTATAGACCACGGGGATTTTTGAAGTTGGACTAAACACATTTTGCATTGTGTTATGGCTATAAGCCTATGGAGGCCAGGTTGTGGAATGTGGTGGCTTGAAAAAGTATGTCCCACATAGATTCATACGTTTGAATAATTGGCCCATAGGGAGTAGCACTATTAGGAAGTATGGCCTTGTTAGAGTAGGTGTGGCCTTTGAGGAAGTGTGTCACTGTGGAGGCAGGCTTTGAGGTTGCATATATGCTTAAGATATGTCCAGTATGGCACGCAGTGTGTCCTAATGCTGCTTGGAGATCAAGATGTAGAACTCTCAGCTCTTTCTCCAGCACCATTGCTGCCTAAAGGCTACCATGCTTCTTTGCCATGATGATAATGAACTAAACCTCTGAAACTGTAAGACAGCCTCAACTAATGTTTCCTTTATAAGAGATTCCATGGTCATGGTGTCTCTTCACGGTAACAGAAACCCTAAGACCAAAGCTATCAAGTGGACCATTTATCTGCCTGTACCCTAATGGCAGGTCTTATTTTTGGCATTTGGAGAGCAATTTTCTCTTCTATTTCCAACTACTGAGACACATACGATCACAGATAAAAATCCCTTGAGTAGCTATTGATTGTGAAATACAAGTCAAAATTCAATTCACACAATAAAATACAAGTTTACACAATTATAAGCATAGAGTTTTATTCATCTTTCATTACCAGTAGACCCAAATGTTCCCAATATTAATGGAAACAGCTGCAAAATTAAAAATCACATTCCATTCTATAACTGATATCTATGGAGTCTAATTCTGTCTTAATGTGCAGATGTAGAGTCACTTTAGTATTAACTATACCCCCTATTTATTGCTTTATATCTTCCATTACTATTTTTCTCCATATAGCTAGCAATTTTTTATATATCAAAATTATGTTTCCTTATTCTGTTGCCCAAGTTTTTTTTTTTTTCTTATTTTCGTATATAGGATTTTACTATGTATTCTTAGGCTGTCCTCAAACTCACTATGTAGCCTAAGGCTGGCCTTGATCTCATCATCTTTCTTTCTTCCTTGGCCTCCCCAATGCTGGTATTACAGTTGTGAACCATCAGACCCAACTGATATCCCAGCTTGCTAGTGATAGAATAAAAATCTAAATTCTCTTACATCATCACAAAGATGCTTCCTGCCTCACCTTTGGTTTGCATTTTTGAAATTGACTCCTATCTTCTACTGATTCATTCCACCTCAACTGTGCTTCCCTGCTCTTGACAAGTTTATTCTTGAGCTGGTGATTTGAGCACACTACTTCTGCCTGGAGTTACTTTTCACCAGGCTACCTTACAAACTTCTTCACTTACTACAACCCTCTGTCCCATTCTAAACTTTCCCATAATCCTTACTCTAAAATTTCACTTATTAGTTACACTTCCTTCTCTGCATGTTCTCTGAGCCTTGGCAGTCCAGTTGATAAAGAACGTAAGACGTGTGTGATGGAGAGGAGCACTGTGAAAAGCTGACTTTTGGAGATGGCATGGCTATCATATTCAGGAATGCACAGGATCTCTGGTTACCTGCAGAAATCAAAGTAGCCAAAATTCCATCATGGATCAGGGAAGATCCTTATGAGGCCACACCACTTGCTGATAAAGCACTAGCTATTAATAGGTGCTGGGAGAAAGATAAGCACTCTTTGAGGAGTTGTGGCCATTGGCAGGTTGCCCATGATCCAGTAGATAGTCTCATGCTCATTCATGCTTAGGCAACAACTCAGTGAGCTATTAAAAGTATAAAAGAAGACATAAAGACATTGGGGGTGTTGAGAGGGTTCTGCGGAGAGTTGGGATGAGGATATAGATAGTAGTTATTGCCACATTTCATTATATATGCTTAAGAAATTCTCAAAGAATGAATTTTTAAGATAAAATAAAAAATAAAAGTGAAGAAGATCCATGTAAAACTTCACTACCCATCATTTTCTTTATATACTTTTTTTTAAAAAACTTCAACTTCATAACTTGCCTTCTATTCAAAAATTTCAGAACCATGAATTATTTTATGTTGTACTTTATTGTATCTATCACATTATCCTTAATAATCACTTATTTATGAGTACCACATGTTGTGAGAACCACATTTGTTTTAATTCATCTGATTCTGGGAACATAATGATATGCCTTCTATAATTAGGAAGTCATGGGCTATTTACTTTTTAATAATAACTTTAAAATAAATATGAAATGATCACCTGTTATTAGCTGGATGCTGCTGTGGACACTGGAATACAGTAAGTAGAACAGACATGACTCCAAATTTCCAGAGCTTGCATCTTCATGACATGGTTCTTATTGAGATCACAGCAAGTTGACTCAGACTGGAGAAAGTTATGTTAGTCTTTCATCTCAGTAGAAAAATGTATTTCCAGTTTATAAGACTATCCTCTGCCTTTGGGATATCTTCTGAAAGACACAGAGGCAGAAATAGAAATCTAGCATGCCCAGAGACAGAGCAGCCTTTGATCGCAGTGAACACTCATTAGACACTAATCCACAGCAATACACTCACAGCAGGTATTTAGGAGCCAAGATATTTATTCTTGAGAATAGGTCTCTTTTAGCTCAGGTATGCCTCTAACCAGCTATGTAGTTCAGGATGACCTTGAATTTGCTTCCACCTCTTGAGAACTCAAACTACAGGTTTGCTCCACTGTACCCATTTTTGCAATTATGTGTATTGAACCTAAGGCAGTGGTTCTCAGCCTTCTTAACACTGCAACCCTTCAATACAGTTCCCCATGTTATGATGACCCACAACTATAAAACTTTCATTGCCACTTCTTAACTTTAATTTTGCTACTGTTATGAATCATAATGTAAATACCAGATATGCAACCCCAAAGCCAATGTGATCCTCAGGTTTAGAATCACTGACATAAGGCTTTGTGCATGCTAAGCTAGCACTCTACCAACTCAGATGTTACTTTCCCTAAACAGATAATTTCAAACAAAAAGCCACAGTTACATAATACATGATATATAGAATGGAGGCAGAAGTGATTTTAGTTAATTCATTAATTGTTTTGGTATGAAATAACATTATAAGTTCTAATCAAGCTCCTAATTTGATGTTTAATATTCAGAAAACCATAAAGGGGGAATTTAGGTTCATATCAAACATGGGATCTAAATTGTAATGACTGATAATATCTGACCATGTTATTTTCTTTTAATATTTATATTGAATATTCATCAAAATGGGAAATGTTTGTGTCTCTAAATATCACCTCCTCAGATACTCCCATGGTGTAGGATTCAGTATGTTGGCTTGGCAACCTGATTCGTTTAATGTTTATGATAGAGTGGAATCAAATCCCCTCTTTGATGGATCATCTGTCTACATTTACAATGTAGAAGGTCGATCCTGTCCTTTTCCTATCCATAACAGCACCAAGAATCCAAGAGGGAACCTTGCCAGGACTTTATATTAATGTATTAACATTATTAATCACCCCAGGTGTATTATTAATGTGGTAACTTAAGAAAAATATTAAATTATACAACCTCTTTCAATCCTGAATGCCTATACACATCTGAATTCCTACTGAGTATCATGATGTAGAGTGTGTCTCATTCTGGTTTGTCTCACAGTACCTGGTATGATTTCTAATACATTTCTATGAAGGGTGTTGCTAACACATAAGTAAAAGGTGACTTACAGAAGCAAACTTCTAAACAAACCAAGAAATAATAATGCTTTGACATCAAGGGATGAAAATATTTGCTTGGAATCCAGACAAGTAGGCTATTATAAAATATTACAGTCATTTAGAAGATAAAATTCTTTTGGAAAATCATTTACAATTTGATTTCCCATTCACTGTGTGTGTGTATATGAAAAAAAAAATTAAGAGAATAAGCCTCTAATAAACATATGTTGTCTGTTTTAGAAATTAAGTTCTCTTCTGTATAATAAAGAATTTTGTGTGCATTAACAGCATAAGGAAACATTATGTAACAAAATGTACCTGTGTTAATAATATTATTGACAAAGATTTTTAAACATTTTGGTTTTTTGGATGTTAGGTAAGTGGTGCTATTGAGAAAAAGCTCTTTCCTTTAGTCTACCTCATTTCTCTTTATGGCATCAGACATTGTGGCCCAGCAGAAGAACTGAAGGAAGCCAAATACACACTTATCAAGTATGGCTTTTGTCTCTTTGACCATAGTGAATTGGTCAGGCAGAATACAACTGAGAAATCCATACACCTAAGGCCTTAAAGAAACAACAGAAACCTGAAATGTGGAGCTTATGAATTATAACGAAGGCAAGTGTAAATTGGAGGACTTGACCTCTTTCTTTCCATGAGAATGATTACTTTGGTATGTTAAGACTTTCATGATAATTGATTTGCAGTACTGTTCTCTTAAGAGAAGGTGAATAATTTTTTTTATTGCATGAGAAAATTTGTAATAGAGCTCTTAAATAATACATCTAAAGTCATGGATGTTTTAACACCAATATTTTCTTTTTCATCTCCAAACTCTTCCTTGGAATTCCTTTCATTAGTTAATGTTCTAATCCAGGGTACACCCTTCTGGAAACTGGGTGCACATTGGCAAGTACGGCCCAACAGATTGCTCCTAGCATACACGGAAATCACATTTCTTCACAGGGTACTGAATCATCAAGGCTTTTCACTCCACAATGGTGTTCTTGACCTTTGGATGTATATATGTGTCAGTCAGTCACTTTTCATCTTTCTTCTCCAAAAAGAGGAATGTCCCAGGGAATTGTACTCTGCCTTAGGTATAAGAGATCAAAACATCCCTGGTTAAAATAGGATCCAGGACCCTCTGGCTTCATTTATGTGACACACACTGGTTGCAAAATTGAATTTGATTGAGCAGAAAATAAAATCTGTGAGTTTCTAATGGAGGAGGGCTGTGTTCTGCTCTTTCATTTATAATTACAATTTTAGAAGCATTATCCCAAACAAAAGGAATTATCTTCAGCAATCAGGCCTTGTAGAAGTACACAAGCAATAAGGAAACATTGGTAATGAGGGCAATGAAAGCATGTCATTTCTTAGAATAAATTTAGACAACTGTTCTGCTGTTTGTTTTAAAAAAGCAAACAAAGCAAAAGTAACATCTGACATTTGGAAAAATTCAAGGTAAAATAAACAAAACAATGAAATAGATGTTACCAGAGAAGCATCAAGGAACTCTAACAATATGCTAGCCCTAGTCGCAGCTGTAGAAGTAAAATGTGTAGGGCAGTGTCAAGGAGTGTTGAGATGTTTGGTACAGGGACATCAACTGAAGCCCTGAGATTTTGTTACAGACCAAGTGCCAAATCCCTCCAACAGCTTAATGTGCATCCTAGGAACACATTGTAGAGCTACTCCCTGTAATTGTTAAAATACCCCTGTTCAAGCCTTTCCTAAGATAAAACTGGGGTTGTTCCTCACTCTGCTTACCTTCCCTTGGTAGACATATAACCACTTTTAAAAAACCCATTATTTTGAAAGACATAATTCAAGGCAATATGGAATGAAAACAGTGTGATTTTCATTTCTCTCTTCGTATTACCAGGACACTCAGGGGACCAATGACTTCAGAACTTTCTCCATGAGAATCTTTGAGGGGAGTAAATGCCTACCACTGACAGGCTTTTACTATCATATCCTTTATTGTAACACTGGTTCCCAACATCACTTCTTGATAAAGGCTGAAAGTGTAAGAACCCTGAACGTCTGGGGCTCTTTGATTGCTTGCTGTTTTGGAGAGGTGGGCAGGATGTGTCTATTTCAAGATGAGCCTTACAGGAATCTGCCCACTTTAAGACCTGACAGTTAGATAGAGTGTCCTGAACCTCTTGTGCTTTGTTGAGCCTGAGAGGATGGATGCTAAAGAGTAATGGCTAAATGCACTAACAACTTCCTTAAGTTTTAATCCTATTCCTTCTGCTGGGGAATTTTTCTCAAATGAGATTATTAGACTTTAAGCAATTTCAACAACAGAAGCATTATACTAAATGGAAAATGAACAAAGCAGAAGACTTCATAGGCAAACTCACAGTTACCACAATTGGTATTAATATTTCCTACAGTAACAAGCATGTTTTTTCTTCTCATATTCTTAGTGATCTTTCCCATCATTTTTTAAAGAATAACTTCAGGCAGAGAGATTAGCTTGCACCACTAAGTTTGCCTGAGTTGGAAAAACTAAAACTCCATGGGGGTGCCTACCTAGTATTTATTCTACCACCTCTGCTTTTGGAAATTAAAATTATTTTTAGCAATATAAATAGATAAAAGATTACACTTATAAGATTCTTTCATAACTAAGTTTGATTACATGACCATGATCTCTAAAATGAAAGAAGAGAATTTAACAGATAAAGGAGAACATTTTTAGCCTTAAGAATATTTTCTGATTTTTAGATGTATTCAATGAATTTACTGGAAGAGAAAATTCTTAGAACATGAGAAATCATTGTAACTCATGAATTACAGTCATACAATTTTTCTGAGCTCCAAACATTATGTTGAATATAAACTATAATCTACTCATTATAAATATTTGTTAACCATACATGCAATCAATTCCTTTTGTTTTTGTTTTTGTTTTTTTGTTTTGTTTTGTTTTTTGAGACAGGGTTTCTCTGTGTGGCTTTGTGCCTTTCCTGTAGCCCAGGCTGGCCTCCAACTCACAGAGATATACCTGCCTCTGCTCCCAAGTTCTGTGTGTGTGCCACCACTGCCCGGCCAATCAATTCTTAAAAATTACTTCTTAAGGGATTAGAATTGTTTCCCACAGCTGTATCTTCATGTTTTGGGGATCACAGGAATATAAGGAAAGTGTTTCTCATATCACACAGGTGCTCCTCAAGCTCATTGCCTGGCTGCAATGACTGTCAATATAGAATCAGGAAAATGATAACATGAATAATTTACTTTGGATCATAGATATATAACCAAAGAAATTACAAGATATCTTAATATACACTTTAGTTCTTTTATAAAGTACCTACTGTGCTCAATTTGTCATTTTATGTATTTTATGATAATAATCACTTGACAAAACTGTGGTTGGGATGTATTGTATGAGAGAAGAATCTATTTTCAATAATAAATAAACAAATAAAATCTGCATAAAACAAAAAAATAAGAATTTTATCATATGTATGCATGTAGTGGGTAACCTTTCCAGCTTTGATCTGGAAGTTCCAACCCCCATTGAGGCTTTGGCAACTGTCATACCTACAAGGCGGGGCCAAGGGAGGACCCAAGAGACCCGAGAGCCAGATGGACCAGCTTTTGAGACACAATTGCTCCTGGCAGCACCAATTTGATCCCGAGAGAATGTTGGGCTTCTAAGGCATTTCCATTTGGAAGTTTGTCTTCTTGGCACAAAATGGCCTACTGGGCAAAGAACTGCCCTTGCCTCGACTGCTGACCGTACGAATGCAATGCTGTCCTTTCTGGACAAGCGGGACACAAGGAAAGCGACCACTGTACTCTGCCAAGACAGGGTAAGATGGTCTTTCAGAATTCCTGCTTCTGAAAATGGTCTGTCAGATACTCTAGGCCTGTAGCCAATTTGAATGCACCAACAATGCTGAGAAACATTAGGTGACTGTCCAGGCTGCCAGCTGTCTTGGTCTACTCTTACAAGATTCCCGAAAGTTGCTTACATCCATCTACCGTTTCTCAGGTACCATTATATTCCTTCTCAGGTCTTTGATGGGATTGAAGACTAGCAGTTATAGTTACAACTTTATATATATATATATATATATATATAATCTTAGATAGAACATATTAAATAATTAAATATTAGATTCAGGTTCTTTAGGATAGGACACCTTTTGGAATGATCTTTGTAACATGCCATTTACCTATGCTCTATACTTCTCTGGATTTTAGTATGTGTTTCTTGCTTGATATTGTTTGCATTGGTTGTAGTTCCATCTTATCTAGGTCATTATCTCTCTTTATTCCTGGACAATATTTGATAACCATTCCTCTGTATATAGTCTTGTATTAGGTTAGAACCTTCTTATTTAGACAAAAAGGGGAGATGTAGTGGGTAGCCATTCCAGCTTTGATCTGGAAGTTCCAACCCCCATTGAGGCTTCAGCAACTATCATGCCTACAAGGTGGGGCCAAGGGAGGACCCGAGAGACCCGAGAACCGGATGGGCCAGCTCTCTCTCTGTTTCCTGGACCTGGACGAGAGAGGTAGATCAAGGGGAGTTCTCCAGAGAACACCGCCGGACTGCACTGTGTCTGTCCCAGAACCCGCCACCTACCTATCCCTTCATTTGTAAGTTACCCACTAAATAAATCTTCCTTTTAACTACGTGGAGTGGCCTTAATAATTTCACCAATATATGCAGGCAGTTCTGAAGATTAGTTTCAGCTGTAGAGAAGATGTAACATTGTCCTTCAAGCTTCTTGGAGCTCATCTAGGAAATACACTTTAAACATGTGGTTTTTTAATTAACTCGAAAGTATTCATTGCAGGTCATAAAGTGTGAATTAGAAGAGTCACGGATTTAAATAGGATATTTTGAAAGAATGCATGCAATGTTTTTGTTTCTATAAATATATATGTGTAGTGGGTAGCCATTCCAGCTTTGACCTGGAAGCTCCAACCCCCAATGAGGCTTCAGTAATGGTCACGCCTATAAGGCAGGACTGGGAAAGGCGTGGTGCAGTCCGTCGATGTTCTCTGGAGAACTCTGCTCCATCTACCTCCAGCGTACAGGGTCCAGGAACCAAGAGAGCCCGCGCATCTGGAACCTGGGTCTTCAGTGTCCTCTCTCAGCCCCGCCTTGTAGGCGTGACAGTTACTGAAGCCTCAGTTGGGGTTGTAACTTCTAGGTCAAAGCTGGAATGGCTACCCACTACATATATGATATATGTAAATGACACACACATATATTTTTTGTAATTGCAGTCAGTGTCATATATACATGTCGCATACACACATATGTGTATACACACACACACACACACACACACACATATATATATATATATATATATATATATATATATATATGACACTGACTCCAATTGCAAGGCAAAGGTACACTTAATTTGTCTTATATTAGAGTACTTGGATTTTTTTAAATAACCATTTAAATAATATACACTATTTATAACTATCATAATACAATATTTCATTTATTTTCTTTACATAGAAATCCAGTTCTGATTCTGGAGTAATGAAGTTACTTTTGAGACCATTTTTATGCCTTTTTTGGAAAGGCCGTGCTGGTGAGAGGGAATTCAGGCTATTTCCATCCTTGCAGGTGTTAGGATATTAGGATTCAGGTGTTAGGACATTTTAAATTCATAATAGTAAGAGATGCCAGCAGGAACTTCACCATAATGATGCAAATGCATCTTCTATTATTTTCTCTCACACATTACTACTGGTGCTACTTTAGCTCCACTTAAATGAACACACTTCCTTGTGGAGAGCAGAACTTTGGCCTGTCTATGAAAAGAGGGTCACATCATCTCTTTCCTGTGCTTCTACGTATTATTCCAGTATAGTTATTTAAAAATAAAATAATTCACTGAAAATAGTTTGGGCTGCAATATCATATTAAATTTATTAATTTTAATGTGGACAATGATATTTATTAGAAAGCATAGTTAAGTAACAGATTCATATCAGTTTTTGTAATTACTGTGTTTAAATTGCATTGCTATAGACTACGAGGTTTTTTTATTTTTGAAATTTACCCCATCTGAACTTGAAATAGTGAAATAAAATAAGTCATGTAGGCATGGATTTTGCATTTTGTTTTTTGTTTGTTTGTTTCTAACTCTCAAATATTTCAAATAGAAACAAGATTGTATAGGAATGTCTATCAAAGAAAACTGAACAGTATTAAGACATTTATATTAGTTGTTTTCACTCAAGATGAACATTTCAGTACAAATGATGCATCATTAAGTTATTTAACATGCCCAAAGCCCTTATTAAGTGACAATGTCTGTCAGCAGGGACTTGGGAACAGTATTTGACTGTCAATATTTTCATAAAACATGTGAAACTTCTTGTTCCCATTCGGAAACACCTCCTCATTAAGGCCATTTTATGAAGTAGAAGTTGAAAAGTAATAGACATATTTAATTAAATTTTAAATTTATCTATTTAGTGTGCCTTACACCTTGACTCTGCTATCACAAGCCTAATAATTTATGCAACAAAAATATCATATCACTTCTCAAAAACAGATTTCAATTGAAAATCTGAGGACTTAATGACATGGTTAACCTTGGACTGGAACTTCCTATTCTTAAAAATATAATCATGACAAGAGAAATAACAACACTTAGGTTTTGTTTTTTCTAATTTATGTCACAGATTATGAAGTCATAGTATGGCTGTCACCTTTCTATTTAATAAAAAAACATTTATCTAGTAGAAAGTTATCTAGTGTCTACAGCGTACCAGGAACTGTCACTCTTGAAAACTGAGAACTCATCTAAAATGTAAAGATATCTTGCATTTTTTTATTTTAATTGATACTTCCTACCATACAGCTCAGCTTTGTCATTTATCTATGAAAATGTTCTCATCTCAATTATTTCAACTACTTGATGCACATTTCTACCTCTCCTCAAAATAATACGGATTCTCTTTTAAAGCCAAACTCTTCAGATAGCAAACCATGTTTAATGTATATGCTTTCAATGTCATGTTTTGTACTATTATAATCCATATTTGATTGTCTTACAGTTCAAAAGTATTGCTATGATATTATGCATAAAACATAAATTTTATCTACCTTCCTTACACTCATATTCTACAAACCTGAATATTTAAATCAAACACATTTACCTTGGAAGGACATGAAATTTCACATCTACGAACAATTCTTTGAAAAGATTTTAATAGCCTTGCTAAGCAAATTTTTACTTTTCTTCCTGGCTCGATATGCTGACTAGTTAATTTCTTTTAACAAAATGTAAAGTTAGAAAATATTCCTAAACTCTTTCCCAAGTTACAGCATACAATTAATAATTTACATCTATTTTTGTTCAAAGAAAAATCCTAAGAAGCATTAAACAAAAATGTTAATTAAATAAAACTTAGAAATTGCTGGCACAGTTATCTCTTTCAATCAGTAAATGGCAGCTTGCCAATGGGCATTCACTGGCACATGGCCCTGGCTAATTAGTGTGTAAAGTTACCAAATATTTCACCTAATTGTTAGGCAAAACATTGAAGTTTGACTACTTAGCTCTTTGCAGTGTCATTAGTACAGATTAGTACAATTGATTGTAGTGTGTACATTTTGTATATTTTATATTCTTTTTTATTCCAAGTGTCTTTCAAGAGACACTCTAATATTTT